>SNQJ01S0041476.1:189342-201219 GCA_010110895.2 Picea sitchensis
AATTTTGCAAACTTTTTGATATCGGATTTGTAATTGGATAAGTTATTAGTTAAAAATCAATACTCTTGGCCACCTCCTACCAATTACTTAAAATTAAATTTCATCATTAGAGCAATGAGAATGTGATAGCTATAACTTCGAAACTATATTTTTAAACACTAAAAAAAGATTGTTAAATCTCTTGCACTAATAAATATGGTTAAATTTCTTGCGCTAATAAAGGGAAAAAAAAAAAATACCATTTTGTATAATAAAGTGTTTTTTTCTTCAATATTATTATTTATTTTTAATTATTATAATTTTTTATGACAAAATTATTATTATATATTTTTAATTATAAAAGATGAAAGTTATTATTTAGTTTTAGTCATTATAAAATTATTAAGACAAAATCATTAAATTTTTCATATATATGTATGTATATTTTATTTAAAAAAAAAGGTTATGATTGATTTATTTAAAGTAAAAACAATGAATTATTTTTAGTTAGAGCTGAAAAATGTTATCTTTTCCACCCAAGTTCAAATTTCACTTGTAACATGTTTTGTTGTTTTGTAAATTGTAGAAAATCAAAATCAAGTTCCATAAAGAAACCAAAGAGTAATGACCATTTATCAACAATAATATCATGATTAGACATGACTTTCCCTTAACATTGAGATTGATATAATCTACACAAAAAAATTGCTTCCTTTGACTTAGTTATCTCCAGAAAGCCTACTTGAGCATAATATCACGATTAGACATCACTTTCCCTTAACATTAAGATTGACATAATCTACACAAAAAATTGTCTAGAAGGAAGGATAATAAGAAGTGCATCCTTGGACTTAGTCATCTCAAGTAAGCCTACTTGAGCAGTCACCACTTCCTTTGACAACCTTTCAAAATCATCATTTAGATCTTTCAATATATGCTTACAATTGAATAACTTTAATATGTCTAGATGCTCCTTAGTTTTCTTTATGAGATGCTCCAAGCTCAAATTTATATTCCTCGTTTGACCAATGATCCAATACATAACCTGTCCTCAAAGATATGCAACTTAGTAAGGCCCCTTTCTATTATTAATCCCACCAAAGTATGACCTTCACTTCTACCATATTATTTCTTCCACAACGCAAAATGAAAGTAAAGGAGAAGAAATGCAACTATGATAAAAAAAAGTCCCCTCTTGCTCCACATATTTCAGAGTTCCCTCATATACACCATAAAAAGAAACACCAAGTTTTCTTGTGGCAATGTGTAGAGCACCAACTTTCCTTGAAACTTTAACTAGTAACGCCTTTCAAAGTCCATCAAAATCACTTTCAAAGTCCATTAAAAGCATGTTGTATCTCCTAGAAGACTTGTAGTGGAATAATCATCTCTCTGTCAAATAACATCTCATTCGTTTCTCTCCATAGAGCCTAGAAAACAACAAAAGGAAGATCCTACTACCTTAGGAAGAGCCTAGAAAACAACAAAAAGAAAACAGAATTTTGATCTCCTCCAATGAAACACCACTCTAGTTTTCTGCTCCCTTAGTAAGTGTTGCAATACGATTCCAAACTTTATAAAAGTGAAAACCAACAAACATATGAAAATAGACTCATGTGAATTTTTGCATAACAAGCACCATCCTAGACCTTGATGGATTGAGGGGTGAAAACATGAACCTCATTACTATTATGTGACAAGTATGGGAGGAAAATTATATTTTTGCATTTTTTTTTCTAAAATATGTTTTTTTTATTAAAAAAATGTCACTAACATTTGAACGAATATACTATTTCTTAGAAAGTTAAATCTAACACAGTATGTATTATAGTCTTGAAGCAATCTAATGAGTATAACACATATAATTGTATTATACTATAACACATATATTATATTATATGTATTATAATAGTATACAAACACATATACTACTATAACACATATAATATATTATAAGTGTTAATTATATGTGTTATATAATATATGTGAATACTTATAATATATCATATGTGTTATAATATAATACATATAATATATTATATATGTTATGCTATAACACATATACTATATTATATGTGTTATAGTTTTATATGTGTTATACTATAACATATATATTATGTTATATTGTGTTATACTATAACATATATTATGTGTTATAATATAATATAATATATGTGTTATAGCATAACACATATAGTATATTATATGTGTTATAATATCTATAGTATATTTCGTGAAAAGTTAAATTTAATATAGAACATTTGGTGTAGTAGCCAATATATATATATATATTTGCAAATAAACAATCNATATTATTTATTTTTGTTCAATGACATCACCAAGATTATAGAAAGGATCTATATTCGATGTGATCCATCACAATTTGAAAAAAATAGTTTTGTGCACGGAATTCATCTTGACTGTGTGAGCATCATAAAACCAAGAGTACACATTCACCAAACAAAACAAAAGGTGAGGGGAATATCACCTCTCTTCAATATACTAGTTCATTTAAACACGTGTGATTGAATCCTCACTGATCATCCACCATGGTCATCAATGATATTACACTTTAGCTTGCAGCTGCATAAAGAGGTGTTTCCTGCTGATGGAGAGTTTTTACTTGGCATGAAGAGATATTTCCTACTTGCAAAGATTTCTTACTTGTGAAGAGATGTTTTATAATCGTGAAGAGTTATTCGATGTGAGGAAGGATTCGTTGCTTAAAAAATATTTTTAGTAACATAATACTCTTACATTTCCCTCCATTAAAAAGAAAAAGAGAAGGAAAGAAATTTAAGCAAACATTGTATGTCTTGATTTTATTTTATGTTTCTGTGTTTAAATCATAGTTACCGAGTTTAAATTTGATTTCAAATTTAAATTCTTTATCCGTTTTTTATAAATAAAAACAAAACAAAATCACAAGCCATATTGGTCGGTTATAACTGTTGTGATTATAACTATGAAAAAAATACTATTGTGATTTTCGACATTTATCAGTATTACATAGTTATATTAAAACTCCAA
Source organism: Picea sitchensis (assembly GCA_010110895.2). Classification (NCBI taxonomy): domain Eukaryota; kingdom Viridiplantae; phylum Streptophyta; class Pinopsida; order Pinales; family Pinaceae; genus Picea; species Picea sitchensis. The sequence continues at coordinate 192,352 of SNQJ01S0041476.1, forward strand.
GAAAAATGATTTAAAAAAATAGATGTACAATTATTTCACAATGACTAGGAAGTAGCTTAAAAGAGGTAGATAGAGAAAAAATTATCCATATACGAAACATAAGGGAAATTCAATGTTACCATTCCAACCAACCTTTACATACATTGATAAAATATTTAAAACCATACATTTGCATATCATTAAGCTATGTATATCTACTTCTAGTTTCCTTCAAGTAAAAAAATTAAAATCAAATTTAAGATGATATTGGGATATAGATTGAACAAGTAGAAACCATGCATAGTATGGGTAGAAAATACATGCTAAGATGACATTTGGACAAAGAATACGGCAACTAATTCCCATCAAAGGATTATAATAGTTCTTATTACAAACGAATATCTTATCGAAAATATTTATTTGAATTAATTAAAGATCCTTGAAACCTTAAACTAGTGAGCACATTAGTGGATTTTGGGAAAATATATGCACCGAATGCTATTCATTAATCTCTTTGTTAGGAAATTAATTTATATTGACATTGCATATAAGTTACTAATGTAAATTCCAAATCTTACTAATTAGATGAATGTTTAATTTTATAACTTTCATTATATATTATTCAAATCTTGATAAAGTGATTGATTTTGGTGGGCCTTGTTTTGTATGGTGAATAAGGTTTGAAATTTGTTGCTATAAAGAGAAGACACCAAAAAATATATCCATGATAATGGTTGGTATTTTCTAGGATATGGGTGATATCTAGGTGATTTTGATGTCTTAGATGCCACTGGGTCGCAGTTTCTCAGTCATAGACTAGTCCTGTAGGTCATAGACAAGCTACCACAAAAAACAAAATTCATCATATATTGTATATTTCAAATTAGTAATATCATTATTGAAAATATCAATTTAACCGACTCACTGTAAATAATTTATGACTTTCACACATGTCAACCATAGTGAATTGCCTCAATCTAATTCCCAAGTGAATCAAATTATTAGATTTTCATTTTTTTCTTGATTTGAAATAATTAAACTAATTTAATTTAATTTGGTAAATGTATATTAAACCTATAATATTACTTTCATGTGTTCTTTGAGATGTAAATTAAATCATTTAAATAATTTAATTTGAATAATTTGGTAAATGTAGCTTAAACCTATAATATCACTTCCATGTATTCTTTCAAACTTGTAGCTATCAGAAGGAGACACCAAAAAATCTAGTCATGATAATGGTTGGTGTGGCCCAGGATAGGTGTGATCTCTAGGTGATTTTGATGGATTAGATGACCCTAGTCATGATTTCTCAGCCATAGGCATAGGTCACAAACACGCTAGCACAAAAAAAAAAAAACTTTCATCGTATATTGTATATTTCAAATTAGCAATATCATTATTTAAAATATCACTTTAACCGACTACCATAAATAATTTGTGACTTTCCCACATGTCAACCATATTGAATTGCATCAAGCTAATTCCCAAGTGAACAATTTTTTCTTGGTTTGAAATAATTTAAATAATTTAATTTGAATAATTTGGTAAATGTAGCTTAAACCTATAACATCACTTGCATGTGTTCTTTGAGATGTAAATCAAAGCATTTGAATCATTTGGTAAATGTAGCTTAAATCTATAATATCACTTGCATGTGTTTTTTGAACATGCCGCTATTGGGAGGAGACATCAAAAAATCTAGCCATGATAATGGTTGGTGTGGCCTAGGACATGTGTGATCTCTAGGTGATTTTGATGGCTTATATGCCCCTGGGTCGTGGTTTCTCAGCCATAGGCTAGTCTCATAGGTCATGGACACACTAGCACACAAAAAAAATACTTTCATCATATATTGTATATTTCAAATTAGCAATAGCATTATTGAAAATATCACTTTAACGGACTAAACGTAAATAATTTGTGACTTTTTGCAACATCCTGCTCTTGTGTGCCCCTGATGTGAATTACTCTTTGAGGACACTTGCGTGCAAGTGATCCAGTTCACTATATGATTGACATCTTCGCTTATGGATTATGATGATGAGATTGTGATTTATGATGTTATGTTATGTTATTTATGTATAGATAGGTTCTATTGATTGGTTTCTCCTGAGTGTGCAGGACTCTTGATAGATTGAGGATTTTGATGGCATCAATGGACCTCCTTGGACTTCGGATCAAGTCAAGGAGTGGAATGTATATGGTTTGATTATTTATGTTATTGCATATATGACATATGAATCGGTATATTATGTTGATGTTTATGGATCGTTAACATGTTTCATTGATGGATGCAGGATGACGATTTCCTACTAATTAGACTCACATTTGGAGCAAAGGGGCCATGTAGGAAATCTAGAGATATTGAGGGAGAGGTGTGGTAGCATCCCTACCACATCATATTGACAATATCGCCGTGGCTCAAACTATAGGTTAACAATTACCTAGTTCAATAGATCCCTGATGTCGTGAGGGCAGACTGAGATAGTCTTTCATGAAGATTCTAAGGGGCATGCAATAAGGAAGGGTCCTTATCCCTTAGAGTCCCTTAGTCTCCCACATGGTTGCCTAAAGGATTATTGACTACAAGGGCTGGACGTCTACCAAAATTAGTCAAAAGTCGAGTGGCACCGTTGGAGGACATAGTGCATCTTGAAGGACACGTCACATACATGAAACATGAATGAAGATGAGTGGCACCCTTGGAGCATGTAGTGCGTCTTGAAGGGCACGTCACATACATGAAACATGAATGAATGTGAGTGGTACACTTGGAGCACATAGTGCATCTAGAAGGGAACATCACAGTTTTTAACACTAGTAAGTCAATGAACCTAGGTACCTAGAAAACAATATCTCGTTGTGACTTGGTCAACCTTAAAATAAATTTTGCATGAGTAAAGATTAATAATTATAAAATTTCCCTTAAAAATAATTTTTCTAATCCTAGTTGAAATTAGAGCATAGGTCTAATGTAGATATAAGGACTAAAACAAATTAGTCAATTAATAAAGGGGAGGGTTGAAGAAAAATCAAATTTAAAAATTAAAGGAGAAGGAATTTATCAAAAATTTAATTGTTGGATATGTGTAAAACTTCCTAATTTAGAACTTAGATGAAAAGGAGAAATTTAAATGAAAAAGGAATGTGGAGCATAGAAGGGAATTTAGTCTAGAGAAATTTTCAAATTAGAACTCAACTAAGATTTAAGAAAGGCATCATTCATTAAGGGAATGTGAGGGAATAAAGGGACATCAAGGAGTGTTTTTAGGAACACTTTTAGGTGGATGAGGGAAATTGGCAAATTAATTCAATTAATTAAATGAAATTCTGGAGCAACTAAGGGATCGGGTGACAAGTCTATGGGGGAGAATTGTTCTTAAGTAATTTTTAATAAAAATAATTTAATGTGAAAATGAAAGTGTGATATAGGAACATCTCTCCACGTCAGCCAGCCAACCATCCAGCCATGCCAAGTGCATGCATTCAATACTGAAGAGAGGTGCAACCCTCATCTTTTATTTTGAATTGAAAGTAATTTAATTGTCTAGGTTGTTGAGCCATAGAGTCGTGCCTTTGCGCGGGCTGTAGATAAGGTAGGCCTTAAATGTTTGTATGACTGAGATCTAGATCCAGATAGCGGACTAGACAACCCATTCAATGTAATTGAATAGGGTAGGTAGATTGGGGAGAAGATCTCGAAGAGCCCCCTCATGTAAAAAAAGATCAATTGTATATCTTTGATAGTTAGTGAGGTGGATAGAATAGAGGAGTGAGTGTGTAGAGAGTAGAAAAGAGAAGGAGACAAGACCTTGTTACAGGTCGTGCTCGTGAACACCTTGTAAATATAGGCATTTGCCATTTTAATATAAACAGAAGCAGTTTTTCCTGCATGTATTTCTGTGTTGAATGAATGTCTGTGAGTGTTCTTTATGTGTTGCAGATGTATGTTGTAGGTTTGCATTTGCAGGAGTTGGTTTGATTTCAGGTGAAGGTCTTTGAGGCTTCATACCAGGAGGGTGTGACAGAACACTGTGGGTTCTGATAGCCGTGCACAGAGGTTGCACTTTTGAATTCTGTGGGTTCAAACAAAGACATGTTGCGGCACAAGAACTGGAGTCAACAACTCAGGGAAGACCTCAAGGTTACTAAACACCTTGGAGGCAAGGCTATGGAGGAAGACACAGTTATAGACAGAATCTTTGAGGAGTTCTTTGAAGCTCTGCCAAGTGGGCATTGAGCGGGTGCAAGGAGTGCATAGAGGAAGAAACTCTTTTTTGAGTTCAAAAAGGAGGAACAGAATCACTGAGGATTTTGAGAGCTCTAGCAAGTGAGAATTGAGCATAGGTACAGGGTGCTGAAGAAGAACTCTTCTATGAGTTCAGAGAAGAGCCAGAATCACTAAGGATTCTGAAGAGCTCTGCCAGGTGGGCATTTGAGACATTGTGCATATAGGCACAGGGAGAAGAGAACTCTTTGAGTTCTGGTATTTGGAGGAAGAATCCACTGAGGGATCTTCACAGGGTTGTTGAACACCCTGCAGACTCAGCAAGAGGTTGTTTGAGAGAGAAATAACCAGGAGGGCATTACATTCTCCATCTGAGGGAAAAAAAAGAAGGATAAAATCCCTTAGGGGTTTGAGCGTGTGAGAAGCTCAGCAGAGACAACACTGTGTGTGTGTAAGGACCCTGTAGAGGCGCAGGAGTTGAAGAATCCTTCAAGGATTCAAAAGGAGAAAAGCTCAAGAGGAACAACGTCGAGGAGAACATAGGTGAGAACTTAGGTATAGGAGCTCGTAGAGAAGAAAGGAAAAGGTCGAGGCCTTTTGGAACTTGGACATTCTTCCAAGCATCGGAAGAAAGTGCGCAAGCTTAGGAGGGAGCACAGCAGCCGTCAGATCAACGGGAGGAAGAGATCTGGACCATTGGTTTTCTATGCCTAGGAAGGAGAAGGAGGAGTGCATTGGAAGAAGGATGGATCTGAGCCATCGGATCAGATCAAGATACCCGTTAGCCATTGGATCAACAGAGAGTCACGAGTGGTTTAACACTTAGCACAGAGAAGCGGGTGTGAAATTCCCGAAAGGCATTGGTGCATCAGGATATCGACACTCAGGATATCGAAGGACCTGAGGATGAGAAAGTCGGGACATTTCAAGTTTTGAACAGCGAGAGTGAATCTAAGTCATCCGTCAGAGGGAGGACATGTGTCGCATGATCATCCATTTTGGAGATCTAGGCACTGGCTCATAGAGGTGAGTCACGTAGCCATCGGGATATCGGCGTTCATGATATCGGGAGTCACGACGATAAGAAATTGGGAAAATCCATGTTGGAAATCCTACGAATGATCTAAGCCATCCATCAGTTGGGGAAACGTGGTGGAGGTCTGGATTATTGGAGAAAGTCCCGACAGGAGAGTCATCGATCGAGAAATCATGAGTTGGGAAATCGGGAATCTCGTGGACAAGTAGTCCTTGCAATTCGGAATCGAGAAGTCTGAAATCGTGACAAGGAGGAAAGCGCCATCGAGAGGCTAGCTGTCATCATATCGGAGAATCAAGATTTGAGAGATCGACAGTCCCGAGGGCAATTGCATTTTGGCATTGGAAAGTCCGAAACCCCGATACAAGGTAAGACTGCAGTCACGGGGATAATAGTCATATGAGCCAGGAGTTTATCCAGGAGGGCTAACATGTAAAGAGCGTCGACAAATCAGTGATTGAGAGATTGCGGGGATAGAGGTTCATGACATCGAGGTTCGTGAAACCCCAAATATCGATAGGAGGATATAAGGCTGCGGTCTTATCAGTGGAGGTCACATGGACAAGGGCATAGCCAGGAGGGGTTAAGGCCAAAAAGGAGAGCATCAGAGATCGAATATTCAAGAGGACAGAGATCCATGACATTGGGGATCACGAAACCTCAAAACCCAAAATTAAGATCGGGGAAGTTCACGGTTGAGTACAGAAGACCGTGGGGAAAAGAGAAGGACCTGTGGATTGGGTTGTCATCAGAGATTCCAGCAGGGAATCTAATGAGCTAATTCAGCTCAAAGGGGAACTAATGAGATCGATCTTGTGAGCAGGGGGCACATGGTGTCGGGGTCATGTCCTTCCTGCGTCAAGTGGTATTAGAGCTAGAACTCTGTTTGTATATTTCATGTAGAGGGAGAAGGTAAAGGAAGACAGGGTTGTTGAGGACTCTGTGGTGATTTTTCGCAGGCAAGAAGCAATCAATAAGGCAGTCGGGAATATTGTAGGATGAATATGGTAACACTCTTAGTGCGGAGTGACAGCAGTAGGTTTGTTAGGAAAGCAGATAGGGACAACACCATGGTTACTGAAGGCCATAAGAATGCTGGGAGGAAGAGAAAAGCAAAAAATCTTGCAGAGATGGATAAATAGCTCGCTGAAATAAGGGAGGACATATAAATGCTTGCATTGCGGATGCAGCAGAAAGTCAAGCCAAGATGGGTGTATGAATGGCCCATGAAGAAGCCAAAGGTAAAATGGCCAGTCAAGGAGTTGATGGCTAGAAGGCAGCATAGATTGTTGAAAGGGTGGTTGACGTATTCTGAAAATCTCAATGGACAAGAAGAATAAATGGTTCAGATGTGTGAAACAGAGACTGGGGACATTCTCGGTGGGGAGAATGAATTGGGATTGGCTAAGGATCTCAAGAACTACCAGGAGGGCAGAGAGGAAATTCTAGTTTTCCAGGTGGGCAACGAGATGAGATCGTTGTGGGATCTCACAGACTGTCATGAGGACAGCCAAGGAATTTCACATTGCCAGCTGGGCAATGAAATGAGATCACTGCGGAATCTCATAGACTATCAGGAGGGAAGCGAAAGGTTTCCAGTTTGCCAAGTGGGCAAAGGAACAAAGATGGAATTAGTTGGTTCCATAGACTTCCAGGAGGGCAGTGGAAACATCTCAAATTGCCAGGTGGGCAGAGATGAGCATTCGAGACTAGCTGAAGGTCTCATGGACTCGGAGGTGAGTTCAATTTAGTGAGTGCTGATGAAGATGGGATTAGTTGGTCTCATAATCTGCCAGGAGGACAGTGAACAGATCCCATATTTCCAGATGGGTAGGGATGAGCAGATGGGACTATCTAAGAGTCTCATAAACTCGGAGGTGGACTTGGATCAACATGTGCAACTGACAGAGGAGGAAGATCATATGAGTCTTCTAATGATTGGGAGAATTCAAGTATTCCTACCACTTGCCCAAGAGGAGTCATAAATCTGTGTTGTAGACACAACAACAACAGAACAGTCAAACGAGATTGTCAAAAAAGAAATATTGGAGCATATATCTGAAGTTGCCCAAGTAGAAGAAGGAAAAGAGAATGAGCATTCTAAGGAATGGCTCAACATATTCAGCTAGGAAGCTAAGGAGGCTGTAGCACTGAAGCTAACAATAGAAGAAGAAGAAGAAGCAGACAACATTTATTTTGTTGATCTGTGGGAACAAATTGAAGCCTTGGAAGAGAGGGTGAAAGTGCAGAGCATGCACATCCAACATGTGAAGTTGGAAAATGATGAATAAGGCATGGGAGATTTCAGTGATCTACCCATGTGCAAAAAAAATTTGCAGCTGAGGAGACTGCAAGAATAGGGCCAGCCATTGGAGCAACTAGATGCAGTGATCGAGGAGATCAGAAGGATGATGTTGAGGTCAGCAGAGACTGCCAGCGAGGAGCAGCTGGGCAGGAGAGACGCAGCAACAGCAATGCAGCAGCAACGACAGCAAAATGGAGTGGATGACTAGCTCCAGAGGATGATTTGGGATCCAGGAGGATTTCAACATCAGAGATGAGAAGCTCATGAGCAGGAGCTCATGAATTTTTTAGCCGAGGAGTATGATGCAGGAGCATCTCTCCATGTCATCCAACCAGCTAGCCAACCATGTCAAGCGCGTGCATTCAATGCTGAAGAGAGGCGTATCCCTGATCTTTTATTTTGAATTGAATGTAATTTAATTGTCTAGGCTGTTGAGAAATAGAGCCGTGCCTTTGCGCAGGATGTAGATAAGAACTATTGCATTTGGGTCAAATTTCGATGGTGCGTTCGACACAATTGCCACTTTCTATTGTCGGAAGACCGACAAACCTCGGACCCCCTCAAACGTCATTTCACATGACGTCATTTTTTTGATGACCTAATTTTCGTCTCTCTTGCGACGTTTCAAATGTGGCAAGAGAGACATTGCAAACGTGGCAAGACTGACATTGCAAATGTCGCAAGAGAGACGTTTCAAATGTGGCAAGAGAGACGTTGCAAACGTGGCAAGACCGACGTTTCAAATGTCGCAAGAGAGACGTTTCAAACATGGAAAGAGAGACGTTGTAAACATGTCAAGACCAACATTTCAAACGTCGCAAGAGAGACATTGCAAATGTGGCAAGAGAGACGTTGCAAACGTGGCAAGACCGACATTTCAAATGTCACAAGAGAGACATTGCAAACATGGCAAGAGAGACATTGCAAACGTGGCAAGAGAGACGTTACAAACGTGGCAAGACCGACATTTCAAACGTGGCAAGTGAGACGTTGCAAATGTGGCAAGTGAGACATTTCAGAGGTGGCAAGACTGACATTTCAAATGTGGCAAGTGAGACGTTTCAGACATGGCAAGAGAGATGTTCTGAAGGTGGCAAGACCGACGAGAGGAGGTATTAGCTCCGACGTGGTTGCTATGGGAGCAACACTCTTGAACGTCACAATAATGACATCCATCAGGTGGCAACAGTGATGGCCAGGAGTTACTAGCTTCGACGTGGTTGCTATGGGAGAGACAATCTTGGAGGTGGAAAGAGAGACGTCTCAGACGTGGCAATAGCGACAGGAAGAGAGTGAAAGACATCACAATTTCCACCT
>SNQJ01S0041477.1:0-21422 GCA_010110895.2 Picea sitchensis
GTTGAAGTCTGTTAAAAACTGAAGATTATTGTTGTACTTCGGTGCTTCAAAGTCAAAAGTTACAGGTTACCTTGTTGTTTTGTAATGTGCTATTGTTCAAGTGTTTATATAAAAATAAGAACTTGTATCTTGATGCAAGCTGGTAGCCCCAGTTTCAAGTACAATGTTTTTATTGGAAGTCACCTTGTGTAAAGGAATGTTGAAGACATTCAGTATCCAAACTGTTCTTCTATATACTGAAGGATAGCCGAAAGCAAAAATCCGACAGATGAAGGCAAGTTCATAGAATGCATCAATAATTGGCACCTTTTATCACRGAAGCCCCGATGAGCYGAGTTGTCAAATTGTCCAGTATACAAGTGCTACAATGATGGTCAGAAGCGTTTTGACTTTAAATGTGTCGATGGAAAGCTCGAAGAAGAGGGAGAAGAAAGAGCGGAAGCCGTGTGATTGCAGAGTGAGTTTCAGTGCTGAGGAAGACCAGATCAGACAAACAGATGAAAGTTCTAGTGTTGTAACCTTTTGTTATGTTTTGTAATTTGTGATTGTGATATTTGTAATGTAAGCATTAAGAGAGGGTGTTAGAGATAATGCTTACAGCTGTTGTAACTATGAGTTAGCTATTGTAACCGTGAGTTTCTAGGTTAACTATTACTGTTGTAATAGTTAGTTTCAACTATGACTGTTGTAATAGTTAGTTTCAACTATGACTGTTGTAACTGTGAGTTTCTAAGTTTACTATTTTTAGCTAATCAGATCCACTTTCTTAGGATCTAGATTGCTAGGACTCAGTGATCTGCATGCTATATATGTAACCTCCATTTGTCTATTAAGGAATATACATTCTATTATTGTGTGTTAATCTTGTTCAATGGTTTCTCTCTCGATTTCTATTTTCAAATACTTCAAGCTATCAAAAAAAGTTTCAGGAATTGATGTAAGCTTGGTGCTATTCCATAGCAATAGAGTGCGGAGCCCTGGACACTGGATCGCTTCTTTGATTGTGGATATATCGTTTTTAATCAAAGAAATTCTACGTACGCCCTGACACTCATCAATGGGCAATTCTTTTAACTCTTTTCCGGGCTTTAAGAAACATGTAGATTCCTTATGAGATTCCAGAAGAGCTAAATCATGCAGTTGACAATACTTTACTCACCCATCCCAACCAACCCTTGAAATTTCTATCATGCATCGATTTATAAGTTTCTCTATATAAGAGCGTCATTGGTCTATATTGCATCTCCTGCTTCTTGGGTAGAACTTGAAGTAGATGAAACAAATTCTTCAACGATCCACACAAGCACAAGGTATTCTGATTTTATTTGAGTATTTGGTGGAAAGGCAGAACAGTTGATCCGGATTATTTTCGGCACGAAATGAGAGCGGAGATATAATAAAGAAATGAACAAAGATATTGTAGATATTCAATAATATAACAGAAATGTATCAGAGATGCAACCATAAACACAGATATACAGTAATACACGATTTTTATTAATCAAAGAAATATACAGCCTGAAATTGTAAAAATACGAGTGAAAGATTCCTTCAAGAATGGTGAAACTATCGAGGAAGAGATGTGATACTACATTCCTGAAGGGTGGTTATGGTAGGGCTGCAGGCTTTACAATAAACCGGAATACCAAAAGTCCTAGACATCAAGGGCTTCTAACCCTAGGAGATGGCCAAAGTCATGAGCCATAGTTTGGAATGCGTTGGTGCATCAACTTCGAGGGCCAACTTTACATCGATCTCGTTTGAAGTGTGATAGCTCTTTGGAAAGGTATAAATTAGAGGAGGATTCATTTTGGGGAGAAATACAATCGTACTTGTAGGATATCATTGAGAACCATGATCTCAAAAACTTCATTTAGGCCCTCAAAATAGCACCAGAAGTTAAAACCACACTAAAATAGTAAATTGCCAAAATGGCGGGAAAACTGTTTTGAGCCATTTAAAAAAAGTGGGAGGCCACCGATATCCACGTAGATAAATCCTCCCCCCTTAAAAGGAAACAATAGTATTCTCCCTTTGCGTTCGCGTTCCCAGGGGAGAGGAAAAGCATTTGTTGAATCACATCTTGGTGGTACACTTGTCTTCTTCGGAGAATCGCAGCTACTTAGTTTTGTGGAAACTTTGTCACGAACCTTGGGCTGGAAGGTTTGGACCTTTTTAACCAGTCACGGCTATTTTTAGATGGCTTGTGTCTGAAGGAATCTTCATGCTTTAACAACCTTGACCGACACTTCTATTGGATAGAAGGTTAAGCGAGAAAACTGTGGTGGATTCTGGTATCTCTATTCCTGCTGGGCATATTATTATTGGAGAAGATGAATTTTCTAGTACATCGAGATACTACCTTGCGAATTTGTTTAGGTGAGGCATTGAGTTGGAACTACCTCGGCGGTATCTGTAGAGATGACCCCTGAGAGTAATAATGACACTCGAGGTCGAAACTCATAGAATCAGCATGGTGTGTTTCCACATATATGGCATTAAAGGAAGAGAACATCACAGACATCAGGTGGGGCAACATCACATAATACCTCATCCTTGAAGGGTTGGATCTTGTATGAAAATGCGAGCATAGCGCTGACCTAAAAGATCTCTTCCTTGGTTGAGCCACTCAATGTTGTATGGTTCGGGTGTGGTGTTGTCAGGTAATCCAAGCTGTTTGCGCGACCTCTCTTTGAGATGAGGTTCGCCGGCTTCAAGCTATCAACAATAAAAATCACGTGATTGTCCCACGCACCCACATGCAATGAATGAAAAACCCCTCATACGGATCATTGGTTCTTACAGTTTGAATTGTTGTATGCGGCAATGACCATGATGGAATGCATCTGATGATCATCTTTTACGGTATTTTGATGATTCTCAATCAGGGGGTTGACTCCTTGCAATGCTGATCCCTCGACCACCAATGGCCCATTTTGGCCGACATTCGGTGTTGTGCGAGGGAGCTTTTAGTGGAAATAGCACCATTTTGGGTGTCTTCTTTGTCTTCAGTCTTTTCTTTCACCGTGGCTTGGATTGGTTTTGAATTTGTTAAGTTATCTTTGTCAACCACTTTTTGGTTGATTTGTGGATTTCACCGGACCGAACTCCCGTTCGATACGTTGCTAAATTTACGCTTTCGATTAAGGCAACAGAGTGATAGAATGTCTAGAAAATCCATTTGGTTTGGATGTAACTATGTATATCCCCATGATATTTCATAACCAAAATGCCACTCAAAATATTTCATACCCAACTTCATGCATAAGGTATGGAAGATATTAGTGAAATCTAGCACTGTTTGGTCCCTCTCTTGAAGCGGTGTGGTCCATCTCGTGTATTGTTCCTCCTAGTTGCCAACAGGTGAAATGCGTTTCCTTTCTGGCATCCACAAAAGTTTAAGTGGGTATTTACATATATTCGAGAATCCTCAGGTGGAACTACTGCTCCCCGATGGGATTTCCATACAATGTTGTGTATGGGGAGGCAAGAAGTCACCGAGGGTGATCTTTTCCTTATGCGAAAAATTATGAACAGAGGAGAAATAACCTTCTATAAAATTTAACCATTTATCTAGGGCATCTGCGCATCTAGTTGACCTTCAAATATGGGAATATCAAAATTAACTGTGCCAACGAAGGCGAGGAGGTGCCTCCAAATTGGCTACTTGATGAAGATGCACATGATGTTATCGTGGGATGTGAAAGATTTCTCCATCATTTAAAAGATCCCTACGTGGCGCGAGAGAAGCACTCCAAGAAAACAACGGTGACCAGGATAAAATGCGCTCCATTGTTTTCTTTTCTTCCGCCATTGAGGGTTTCTTTGGAATGCGAAGCGGTGTCCTAGAGAGGAACAAACTCGGGCCAATTTTCTATACTGAAGTTCTGGATAGGGACGTACCTTTGAAAAGCGAACAAGGTACTTCCTTTCACGATACCAGCGATCTGGATTATTTTAGGCCCCACTTGAGAAATACGAATATAATAAAGAAATGCAGAGATGACCTTAGATATTCAATAATATACCGCGAGGAAATGTATGAGGAGATGCGTACTTAAACGGATATCACGGTATTACCACGATTTCTGTGTCGAAGAAATATGCGAGCTGGCAAAATACGGTGAAAGACTTCCATTAGAATGGTGGCTATCTCACGAGGAGATGTGAAGGCTACCGCATTATAAAGGAAAGATGGATTCCTGACCAGAATACTGGAATACAATAATGGGAATGCGAAGTCTGGTGTATTCAAGACCCTAACCCTAGGAGGATGAAGCGCCAAAAAAGTCATATGGGCCCGTTTGGGTAAGTTGGTGCATCCAACTTCCGGTCGTAATGGCTTTATCGATCTGTTTTAGGCGTGTGATAGCTTCGTTGGAAGGGTATCGTCGGTGATTCGTGCGGGGGAGCTCAAATCCATGCCGTCGGCTATCGGTGAACCTTGATCTCTAAAAAAGTTCATTTAGGTCCTCAAAATGGCCAGGAAGTTAGAAACGCTAAAAATAGTAAATTGCCAAAATGGCGGGAAAACTGTTTTGAGCCATTTAGGAAAGTTAGACAGCCTCAGGTATCCGCAGTCAATTAAAGAAAAGAGGTTTCGAGGCATGGCAAAGCATTGCTTAGGAGAGGGGCATAACATGATCCGTTTATCGTTTGCCCTCATTACCGATCCGTATCATTGGGCGATCAGGGTGGATTTCCATTCATTAGAGACCCTTCTTAATGGGTGCCATGAAATTTCTGGCCCATTGGTTTGATGGCCAAAGGTAATCTGAACATTTTGCACGCACAATGTCGGCGAGGCGTGCGTGAGTGGATTGATCGTCTTGCGTTGGATGATTAAGGGGAAGTTAGCATGAAAAGCGGAACAATTTCCAGTTGTTATCGTGGGACAAAATTTCATATGGTGAGTATGATGAGCTCCCATAGCCTCTGCAACTATGTTGTCCCGGGTGGTCACCACAATCTTATTTTTGCTATTCAATGGCAGTTGCAAACCTATCTTTTCAAAAGCATCTTTGTCCCACACATCATCTAGAACAAAAAAACGTTGTTTCTTGGTTTTATTCTCTTACCTTCAAATGTTTATTGATTACGTCCTGAGCTCCTCTTGGCCGGAGCTCGTTTATCTTATAACCTTGATCGTCTTCCTCAGCAAGTTTCAGCTGCCTGCCCGAAACCAAAAGTAGTTGTTTAACAAATTTTTTTGGCGAAACTGCTAGCCAAACTAGATGGTCGAAACGGTCCCTGACCCTTTGGCTACTGAAGACATGTTGGAGCACAAGTGTTTTGCCAAGGCCTCCCATGCCAACAACGACAATGACTGCAAATCCGTCTTCCAATATCCATTGACTATTGACATCGATGTCTTGCTCCATGCCAAGTTTTAAACACCACAATGGTAAACCCAGCTAACAACGACTTGTTCCATCTTTTAGATGAGGACGATTTAGGTGAATTGATCATAATTAAAGTTATACTAATCTTTTTAATTAAATAATCTGGCCTTATGTTTATTTATTGTTTGTTTTTATTTATGACGACATAATCATAAAACGTAAAAATCGGCACTCTTCGCAACCAGATAAATAATTCGGATAGGAAACGGTACTACCGTGAATGGAAAATAAATAACATAAACTAATTTATGTTTAATATAATAAATATGTAATTTAAGCAATGAAAATGAATTTAGATTTTTGGTGTTGATAATATGGAAAGAGGGAAATTTTTAAAATTAATATATCTCTTTTATAATTCAATACGATATAGTGATAATGCGAGGATTGAAAGTTGCATAAGTTTGTTATTAGTTATTATATTGAAATTTTGAAAATCAAATGGAATTTTATTTCATTTTAAAAATAATAGGATTATTTATTTATTTATAAATTATTTTTTTATTTAATAATAATAATATTGATTTTAATTATTTAAAAAATCATTTTAAGTTATAATTATAGTTTTATTACATAAAATGTCAATTGGTATCCAAAGCATTGTTTGAGCTTAGTCTCTCTTTTTTTAAATTTTACCATCCTTTTCAATTAAAATAGAAGTAAAATTATCCATATTTAAATAACTTGGAAGTTACAAGTCAACTAAGCTAACTTTTATGGCTGTATATATATGTATATATATATATGTATCCATATATTTTAATACTGGAGAATGGGTAACTAGTTCGGGCGAACGCTTACGTTACAGTGGCGAAGTTATCAACAGCTGTTCCCTGTAACCTCTAGGTATTGCTTGATTGCCCTTGCAGGCTGGGGTGGTGGGGAGATTCAGAACCAAGTATAAACTGGACTTTAACTTTGCGCCAGTTGACTTCCAGGGAGACATATACTGGTAAAATTTAGCTTTTTCCATTTGTTTGTTTACAATATATATATATAAATAATCTATTTTATTTATATATTGACATTATATACATCCATAATCATCTAGCTATCCAAAGCTATAGTGAAAACTAAGAAAATATAACAAACCTATATCAACATGACTCATAACTATTAAAAGGCCATTATTCATCTAGCACATGAAACTGGGGAGCCCCATTGGGTTGAGCACCAACAAATTGCGACAACATTGGAGGGGGGCTTAGAACTTGATGGAGCTTCCTTGCCTTTGACGACCTGTAAAACCCCTCCATGCTTCTTCACGAGCTAAGAAACCATAGTGATAAACAAAATTGGTTGGCATTCTAGAGCATCCAACCTCTGTTGAAAATACATGAGCTCCTGCTCCTGTAGCTTCATTCCTTGTGTCACTGTTGTCTTTGCATGCCAATATAATTCCACTATGGGGTGGAACATTGTATCCTTGTTTCTGGTGAAACCCACATGAGGCGTGATGTTTCCTACCTGGCCAACAATTGCCTCATCCTCAATATGAGCCCTCTTGTCCCTCACTTCAGCCTCCAAATTTTGCATGGTCCCTTTATTAGATGGGTCGATGTCGAATTGATAATTCATGGTCGTCTCCTCGTCAACAAGGGTTTCCCATGTTTTCTTCTCTGGACTCAACTCCACCCTCTCTCTCTTTTTGATTAGCCATGATACACTTCGAGAGAAAATCAAATTACGCTTTGATGAGCCTGTGCTCCATTGTAAATGTAAATTCACCGTTGCATGAATTTTGTTCTCTTTACCAGCATGATCAAGATCCACAAAAGAATGAAACAAGCGCTGTACATCCTTTTGCTTCATCCTTTAATATTTGGTATTCTACTTTGAGGACAGGCCAGTGATAGATTGTTTCCATGAAATGGCTTCATCCACAACCCCCTGCTCGAAGGAACCTACTCCATTTTCGACTTCGATTACCAGTTTTGATGATCATCATTACCTTTGGTGGCTTCCCATGCGTGAAAATGAAAGGCTTCCTGCTCTACGGGTAATGGGAGACCGACTCATTGGACCCTGTGGTGGGAATGCCCTCTTCCTTGCCGTTTGTTCATTGTCTTAGCCTTGATGATTGGCGGCTTTCAATCTGGGTGGTTAATACGATCCCATATCACTAAGGCACAAGAGCCCATATTTTAGTTTAGAAACATGTCGTGCTAAAAAATATTTCTATTTTGTTGTATTGAATAATGGAAAAATGGAAAAAGATTATTTTTATTTATTATTATAAATCTTTTACATAGTTTATATCTATATACAACAAGTTAAACTAATAATAATATGCTTTTATATCATGTATTTCTATAAATTTGTATAGTTAAATTTTTTATAAATATCCTGGAGATGGGGTGCCACACGGATCCATGTGACGAACATGTGGAAAGGAGATGTTTTATCTGGAGAACAGATTCAAAAGGTTCACAAATTGGTGGACTTTGCCTTCCCTCAAAGGAGCCATTAAGACTATCTACCTCTGAGTGTCTTTGATCCTGGTGGAGTTAGCTTCTGGTATTGGTGACAATATAGGAATTTACAACCTGCTTATGTTAATGTGGCTCGATCATGCAGGAAAAAGCCTAGGGTGTTTTGTATGGAGTTGAGAATTTTGAAATCACATTTGCATGCACTCCCATGTCTGGTTCAGGAGCCCTCTAAGCTTCTCCTCACGTTGGTTTCTTGCATGCCTTATTCCCCCTTCCAAATTATGCACCTCTTCATTTTTATCATGCTTTAGGAGTGCTAGAGTGCACAAAGGTTCTGGTTCTTTTCAAAGATTTGGAGATCGGTGACGAAGTCCAATGTCTTCACATAGAGATAAGGGTAGTTAGTCTGGTTGTTCTAGGCCTCAGGCTCATGACTCTCAAGTCAATTTATCTCCAAATGAAAATCGACAGGATTTGAATCCAACTCCAGAAGATGAAATTATTTGGGGATGCATGGTAAAATGGTTTGAACTTGAGGATGCACAAGTCCTGGAAGTTGAGAAGCCACAAGGACCTTCGATTTGGAACAAACATTTGGAAAAGGAAGATGGCTGAAGCTCCTCCCCTAGTAAAGCCCACTAAATGTCCACTTCTTTGCATCCTCATTGGTGTGAGAACGAAATTTTAATGACAGCGGGCTTCCTGATTGACATAGGACCACCTTAAAACTGTCTTTTGAGATCTGCGTGAGCATGCTGGGATAACGGTACAGGGTGAAATGGTGGAACAAAAGGTAGAAAAACCCTATTGATTGATCTCTACTATTTCGCTTGAATTTGGTATGCTAGGCGATCGGCCGGGGTTGGATATGGTAGGTATCCACCTTTTCCCTTTGAGATACCATTTGGACAGGTAAGCCATGGCATTCATCTTTGGTGGAGAATGGAATGTAATGTCATCTTCATTTGTTAATTATAGACATCATGTAATGGTTTCCTAGTGTTCTTATGTACATGCATACAACAGGTGTTAATGCTGGAGTCGATAAAACTCAGCGTTAAGCGGCATTCGAGGGATGGGGGCGGTGGGATGGGTGATGGCTGGAATCCCGATTATTTTGCACGATCTTATAAACTTATTAATTTATCCCACATGCATCCTTAAGAATTGTTCTCCTCTCTAATATATATACATTATTGAGGTGAAGGAGGCCCTTTAAGCTTATCACAATGGGTGTGAAATAGCATGAATGGTAATATTTCTTACAGAATAAAATTTTCCACTTTTCCGGTTGTTCTCGGTGTTTTTCCATCATGGTATAGAAGTTGGGTTTCATTGTATTTATGTGTTCTCTTCTATATTTTTGTGAACATTTAATATATCTTGCGGTTATATTTCTGCCTTCACATGTCATTCTAAAAGAGTATCCAGGCCGATTGGTTTTCAAAGCGATCTGCTCCCTTGGTGACCTCTTGAAGTGGGTCTAGCAGTTAGGGTATAGAGATTTGGGTCTCAAGCTAAGTTTCTCTTGAGGACAACCACTCTCTCTAGCCCAACTAACCTCCCATGGCCGAAGAGATAGCCAGTGGGAGATCCTTTCCGTTTCGCAGGGAAACCTTATCGACAAAGGAGTGAGAGATGAGGGACAAATTAAACGGTCCTTGAGGGCTAGATGCGTGGCGGGGGCATCTTCAACAAAAACCATTCGCCAAAGTCGCGACACTGCCAGACACAAAGTCAATTTTATTATCCCCTTGTTTGAGGCCCGGATAGATCACCGGTCTCTAGAAAAATCGTTGAATCTTCTAGAGAGTTATTCGTGTCCAAGAAACATTTCGGCCGGTGAAAGATCACCTTAGCTCCTTAAATCCCTTCCCCATGTCAAAGCTTGGTTCCAGGAAGGGATTCTTGAAGAGGTACACCCGCAGTGAGATCTACACTATTTGGAAGAGAGAAACCACTTGGGCAACCGTTGTAGATGCCCTAAAGGAGGTTATTACCCTATCAAAAGCTATGATGACCAATACATGAGATGGACAACTCACGTCAGAAAAGATCGGAACTGATTCAGAGTACACAAACATATTTCATACCTTGTGCTCAAAGCTACGTATCAAAGAATGCAGCTGACTTTTGGTTTGAGTACCATAGTGGTATACGAGGGTACATCCAAAATTAAATGGGTTTTCTGGACATCTCCTCATTGGAGTTCTTATCGATGTAATCAAAGGTGAGTAGAAATTCAAGTAGTAGAGTAAGTGGGAAAAGCATGGAGGAAACTCTAACTCACATAATGAAGGATAGAAAGGAAGGCCAACCTCAATAAAACTAATCCAATTTGCATGAAAATAAGGGTAATGAAAATACAAATAATGACACTGGGAAGTAGTGTGAGTTCCACAATATCCCTTAGCTTAACATTGATAGATATAAAGCTCAATATAGTCATTGGTGGGTCGAGCTCAAAGACAAATATCAAGCAGATTTGGCCCTTGATTCAGAAAATGATAAAGGGAGACAGATCATTGATGTAGACCACACTGTTATTGTCATGACCACATCTATTCAACCATAAGAACCAACAGTTCTTGAAGAGGGGGGAGCACCTTCTTCATTCATAGATATGGGTGAAGGAAACCAGCGCATTTTATTGTTGATAAGCGGGAAATGAGATAACAACATCTCAACAAAGGTTGTCAGTAGTTGGATTTCCAAAAACACCACACACTTAATACATACAACATTGGTGAAAGCCGCCCGGGGTCAACATCTTTACTGTCTTCGATAATAATGGCTGTCCTGGCATCAAACCTTCAGGGATAGGGTATGCATTGATGTTGCCCACTAAGTGTATTGTTGATGTTCTATTGGAGCCAACCATATATGTGGAGTGTAATGTTATTTATGATTCACCGACCACAATAGTTTCATTGTTGATACGGGGTTAGCTATCTGAGGATACGGAGGTATTTTCAACTATTAGCACCAAAACAATGCCACGAAGTAATCTCTCATCGCAAGGTTTAGCCTCTTCACAATCTGATCAAAGGTGAACCCGAAGGACAAGCGCAGCTCCATGTATAACCCAAGACCTTTCTATCAGCCGGTCGAAAAGATTGTAGAAGAGTACCAAGATGTTCTTGTTTCACTACGAGGGTGACTCCACCTGATCAAACAGGGTTATGAGAACCCTTCCTTACTCTTCATGTTGCATCTTCACCGACATATTCCTCCCACACTCAAACAAAGTAAGATCATGCAACTAGATTGGTTAGGCGGATCCAACTCCTCCAACAGCAGGTTCATGACAACCTTCAACAAGTTAAGCATGGCAACTTCTTTGGGAAGGCAAGCAACACACGAAACTTGATTCAACATCTAAGTATCCCCATATCCCAAGGTAACTTGAAGCAATAGGGACCATTTTGCTTCGGGGGAGAATGATCAAATGGATCTAGGTGTCATCCACCTTTTCGACGATCACCCACATTTTGAGTTGGTTTCATAAACCATGACATTCACTTATTGGTGGAGAATGGAATGTAATGTCATATTCATTTGTTAATTGCATGCATCATTTAACGATTTCCTAGTGGTCTTACATACATGCCTACAACATAGCGTTTATGCATTGGATCCCATTAGAACTCCGCAATTAAGTGCATTCATGCTAGAGTAGTACTGAGATATGTGACTGCTCGGAAAGTCCTGGTGTTTTATAAACCTAGTCCAATTTATCCCACATGCATCATGAGATTTTTTCTCCTCTCGCGTC
Organism: Picea sitchensis; assembly: GCA_010110895.2. Lineage (NCBI taxonomy): Eukaryota > Viridiplantae > Streptophyta > Pinopsida > Pinales > Pinaceae > Picea > Picea sitchensis. The sequence continues at coordinate 11,610 of SNQJ01S0041477.1, forward strand.
CTCATACATAGTGGGAGTGAAGGGCCCTTCTGCTTGAGCAGGTGTGATGTAAATTTTTCTTGTGAATGAAGGCGCCTTAACCAACATCTCTTTCTTGCAGCAGGAATGCGGCTACCCCATTTCCCAGGTGTTCATTGTTATATCGGTTATATTTTCCTCTTATAGCGGACTTTTTTGGATTTATGTATACGACCTCGTCTTGATATTACCCGCGTCCTTTCGGCGTGGATTTGATAATCTCAAATTCTCTCGTCCGGATCCTCCCACGTCCTTCCTCGACGCCAGCATTTTCAATCGACCTGGCATCGATTCTAACGACTGCCAAAATAATTAAAACTTATAAATAAAATTACAAATTAGCAAAGGTATAATACATGAAAATTGAACTATCCCTAAACCATAATCCAGCCTATTCATAAGTATTATTGTATAAATTTATACAATATTAATTTAATTTAAAATTTAGTTTCATTTTTTAAAACCTTTAAAGGTACTAAAATCTTTTTTAATGGCTCTTAATCATATTAATTATTAATCCATAATTTAAATGATTCTGTGTTCATTTTCAATATATTTAAATTTATTGTGTATAAATTTAAATATCTTTATATAATCATGAATAATTCGATTTATTCTTGATAAGGATTGAATATCTAATCTTAATACAAGTTTGTGATGTATATAGACTAAAAAATAGTATTGTATGACTTAAAGTTATAACCATTTATTCTTCTTTATAAATCTAAATATATGGTTTCCAAAGAGAGAATGATTCTAGTTTATGATGCACACCTATATTGTTTATACATCTAAATATTATTTTCTCTACATTGTTCTCTTATGATGCATGTTTTACACTCAATATACATCTAAATATCATTTTGTCTCAGTCAAAATTGTTTGTTAGTAATTTATGTTTTCCATTGTTTATAAAAATTTCAAACTATGTGTTTTGTTAGTTTATGTTCCTTTCATCTGGCTACCAATCAACATTAATTTAACGTAATAGATGGAGCATCTTAGATTGGATTCACTTAGTTTAATGTAGAATATTATTATCACAATTTATGATGTAAAAAATGACAAAGTTCTCAATATTATCATAATATCATTAGTAGGCATTACTTATTTTTGTATACCTTCTACAAAACTTACAAATTTTTCCAATCCTCTAAAGGATTGATTAAAATAATAACTTTCTTATCTAAATCCCATCAAATATGAAAATTTAATCTTTTAATAAAAATTATTAATAAGTTCTATCTAATAATATATTATATGATATAACTAAAATTATGGAAATATCACATTATTTTATCTTTAAGTACTTATAGTGTAAGAAACTATGTTTAGTCATATAAAGTATTTAGTGGAAAGAACTTCTTTAATTATGCATAGTATAAGAAACCATGTTTGGTCATATAAAATATTTGGTGGAAAAACTCCAAAATCTTTGTCAACCTCTTCTCATACACCTTATCCACCTATAAATGATGTCCTTAACCTATATTGGAGGGTATAAGTGTAATGTATCAAAAATGTCTTTTAAACTCTAGGAATATTGAAGTTACTTGATATTGATCTAATATTCATTCTTTAATTAATATTGGTGTAATATTTTAGGGAAATCAAAGAATAATGTTTTCTCAAATATTTTTAAAGAAAATATTTTAATTTCTTCAATAATCCTTTTTTTCTTCATATAAGTTCATATAATATTTTGTTACATCAAAATTATATAACAATGATTTATTTTCTCTTTTTCATTTCCATAGAAAGTTCATAATTTTTTGTTGCATCAAAATTATATAATAATGATTTATTTTCTCTCTCTCATTAGTGTTTGTCTATCAACAATTTTCCTATGAAAATCAAAGCTCAGAAGAGATAACAAAAAAAAAAAAAAAAAAATCTACTAAAATATTTTGGTCATATATAATCTATTTATTGGAAAATAATGATTATTTTGACAAAATATAAGAAGATAAAACGTTTTGGTCATATATAATGTATTTATTGGAAAATAAGCGGAGTTTATGGTTATTCTTTGTCTTGTGATAAGTTTCCATTTTTCTTCAGGTATGTTTTCTACAATGTTTTTGGTTTTATATAAAGTAGTGCATTAACATTAAACATGTTGTGAATTTATGTACTAATTTGCAAATTATAATGATTTTATAAAAATATATCATCCTTCTATTCAAGCTTTGGAATTTGTATTTTGCATTACAAATGCATGGTTTTTAAGAAACATATCCATTAGACACCAACTAATTCAATATCTTCTACTAAATGTATTGAAATGTTAGCATGAATGTCCATGAAACTTAAAGAGAGTTCCTCCTCCAAGGTGCAAACAATTTTTACATAACTTCACTTATTAACTATATTTTGACATGAAACATCAAAGATATTAAGTGAAAAGGTAAAAATTAGAGAGATGTAATTATTGGTTTTGTTTTCTCTCGAGGGATCAATTCATTCCATTTGGAAATTTCAATACATAGACTATGGACATAGAACAACTACTTTATTCATTATAGTTGTACTACAATACATAACTATACTTTGCATATTATCTTGATTTTGGAATAAAACATCTAATGTATAATATGAAAAGTAAAAATTAAGGATATGGACTAATGCCCAAAGAGTAAGGCAATAGTAAGATGACCATCTAATACATAAAATAATAGAGGTGAAGGATGTTCATCAATGTAGATTTTCCATTGTAGGAAAAACATTTGTTTAGTGTTCATAATTTGTGTGAAACCACACCAACATATAGAGTGGAGTTGGGTAGTGTATTACCTAATCAATGATATTGTTGACTATTGATATATAATGTATAAGATTAAGTGTATGTGGTTTAGAACTATAATGAAAATAAGAATGATGAAAATGGATTGAAACGAAAATTGAAATGTTGAAATTTTTGTTGTTTCAACTTTACTTCTCACCATTCAGAAGAATCCTTGCAAAGTCAACATGACATTTATGTGTAAGAAGCATGGCTGATATTTTATGTTTTGTTGACTTTGTTATACAAAACCTGGTTAATAATTTAAATATTAATAAGATAAAGTAGAATTACAAAATTTTAGTATTAATATTAATAAAATTTATAATTTAATTGATTTTAACTAATAAATTTTGATGGAAATTTTTTTAAAATAGGTGAATCCATTTATTTAAAAATATTAGATATATAATTCTCCAATTCTTAATAGCAAAATTAAGATTTAAAGTAAGTAAATAAACTTATTTTAAACTCTTTTAATAAAATTATGTATATTAAATTACATGTACATGGATGAAAGTCCACCCTCATATCTTTCAATTTCTAATCCAAAGAAGTTAGACCAATTAGTGAGAAGCTATGAGTATTTCCTATGAAAACTTTCTTTGAAACCACACTTAAGCACACTTAAGGTTTAGTTAAGTGGAAAAAAAAATAAAATTATATTCTTAAATTTTTTGGCCATGTAATTCTAAGCACTATATAGAAATAATATATATATATATATATATATATATATATATATATATATATATATATATATATATATTACTTTAATAATAAAATATTTTTTATAAATTAATAGTTTTTTATACATGCTAATTTCTTTCATAGTAGATTATTATACAAGTTAAAAGTGGGTTCAGATGTAACACATTTATCCTAACTAATATATCATCATTTCAAAAAACTCTTTTATAGTAGATTATTATACAAGTTAAAAGTGGATCCAGATATAACACATTTATCTTAACTAATCTATCATCATTTCAAAAAAAAAAAAAAAAAAAAAAAAAATAAAATTTAAAATTATATTTAAACACTGGCTCTTGATAGTAAAATATGCAAAATAAGTTGTTGTATTCCCTTCATGCAACACTGGTGATGTCTCCCGGAGCGCGTTGATCTTAATTGGCTTTTGTCAATTCAATATATTGTTCTTTTGGCAGGTTATTGAAGAGCTCGTGATGAGCTTCAAACCCGTAATTATTAATAACCTTCACCTCGAAGCAAAAATGGCAGGTCGTACCCTATTCTGCACCTTCACCTTCACTTTCAATCCAAATTTTTCCTTTCATAAGCTGCAGGGAAGAAACAACAAAAGACTGATTAGCCATTACGTTTGGCCCCAACATATATTTATTAAAATAAAAAATAACATGAAAGTTAAATGATCATGATAGATTGTGTTTGTAGTTACCTTTAAAAAATCCTTTGAGGTTGAGAAGCCAAGGCCACTGCCAGCAATGTCACTGTGTTCTTCATCGGATATGTTAAATTTTAGAGGTGTAATCGTAGCATCTATGCCAATGTCTGTGTTTTCCACTTTAAAGTGAATAAATGTACAATTAGAATTCAATTTGTCGTTTTCTGAATCGGTATCATTCTCTTGTTAGAAAAACAGGATCGAGGGGCAATAAAATAAAACAAATCACGAGAAACAAAACAGGAGGCTTGAGAATACAATAGAGACACATGTATGTGTGGTTCACCTAGTGTGTGATACGTCCACTAGAGAAATTTGCAGTCCTTCCTTTATTATTATCAAATGGAAATGAAGGGATACAACCTACGATAAAGCAGATGTAGCTTCCTCTTTATTTCTCTCACTGATCTCCTCTCTCGAGAATACATTCACCATCCAACCATAAAATGGCGATACATTTCCCTCATAAGAGGGTTTCCTTCTAAGGAAAAAACCCTAGCATGTCTCTCTTTAGTTAGAGCTATGACCTTGTAATGAACGGTCTAGAGTTACATTGAAATTACAATATACTTTTCGATAATTTTTAGCTGGAAGCAGCCCACCCTTGAGACCATGAGGAGAACGTTCACTCCCCCCCTCTGCACTCCTCCAGCGATGGAAAAGTGTACATACTTCTGAGCGCCCCCGAACCCCCACTTGCCCCCAGACCCCGCAGAGGGGGTACCCCCCCTCTGCACTCCCTCGCGTGGAAGAGTGTACATACTTCTGGGGTGTAAATACTTCATGGGGTATAAACACGACTGAAATCAAGGACCTCTGAATCAGGAAGATAATCAGGCTCCACAACCAACATCTCTTTGTCATTTTGAAGCTCGGTGGAAATATCTACTCTTATATTCACTCTCTCCATGAATTCGATAGCATTGCATTGCCTACCTTATAAACAAGTGGTTTGACATGATCAATTAAATATCATACGTCAGAGAAGCTGGGGAAATGGCGTTGTCTGTCCAGTAGATAAAAATGCAGTGAAATAAATATGTATGGATTGGGATTGACTAAGTGGGTTTCATGGTCTTTTGAGATTAAATTGATTAGTTGACCCAAATATTTTTGGCCATGGTGGAACCATAATCAAATCATAATACTGGGTGAAACCAAAAGCAATTACCAAATTCCAGTGAAACCATAATCAATTACCGAAGTGGATATCATGTAGAAATAATGCCCAGAGAATGCTGCATTTTTAATCCTTCTGTGTGCTTAATTGAAACCGGTTAAGAACCATAATCGATTCCTGAAGTGAATATCATGCAGAAATAATGCCCAGAGAATGTTGCATTTTCTATGTGCGGGTATAATTGTATACAACCTCATGAAATACCTCCAAATGACAGAGCCTGGAAAAATCCTTGGCATGGTGGGGCTTGGCGGTTTGGGATACATGGCTATGAAACTTGGCAAAGATTTTGGATTGCAAGTATTGGTGATCAGTCCATCGCCTAAGAAGGAAAAGGAAGCCAGAGAGGTTTTGGGGGCAGACCACTTCATCATCAACAAATACCAAAGGAATATGGAGGATGCAACCAAGTCCCTAGATTACATACTTGACATAGTCTCTATTGAACATCCATTGCAACCTTTCATCAGTTTCTTGAAAGTGCAAAGGAAATTGGTTTTGGTTGGTTGCCTGAAAATCCTATTTATTTTCATCCAACGACCGTCATAGCTGGCAAGTCCTTCTTCCACCCTTTCTGGCTTCTTTTTGGATGCATGACATATGATGTGACTAACTTCCTCCAGAACTGTTGATCTTTGTCCATCTCTACTCTTTTCATTTCTCTTAAATACTTTTCAGTGTCTAAATTTATTTGTCTGAATTGACATTATGTTTCCTACTGCCATATTTTCTTTAATGTCTATTTTTTTTAATTGTTTTACAATTTTACTCAAAAGACATATCTGATTATGTGAACAAAAACTGTATAGGAAGTATTTTTTACATTACACTAGGTATGCTTAGTATGATTCTTTCCTTAATTATATTGATTTTCCCCTTTGTTGAACTCACAGTTTGCTCCTAAAATATCATGACTGTTCATATTTATTATATTGACAAGTTGGGAAAAAATCCTTGATACTTTTTAGATCCCAACATTTCCTTGCATGTAAACGAATGTTTGGAAATTGGTTTGGTGATTTCACCTATCCTTGGTTTAATTTTGTTTTTATTTCATATACATGTAGAGAGAATTAAAAAACTGATTTTGATTACAAATTTTCAAAAACAAATGCAGAGTCTCTAACATTCCTTGGTGTAGCCTCTAATATCTGTAATATGCATGCTTCAGAAATTTGATCATAGGAATCTCTAATTAACCTTTATCTTTAATAGCTAATTGTGAGTTATTTCACAATATCCCTTCTGCTTTCTTGACTTACAATTTGTGTTCTTCAAGAGAAATGTTTTGATTTGAAAGTGGATATTGTTTTTCCACTGTTATATGTCATAAAACCATCCAATTATTTTTGTAATCATCTCTATATTTCTTAGTTCTCAAATGTTTTCTCATAAGCTTCTTTTATTGTATAGATGAACAGGGTCTCTGGAGAAACCAGGCTTCGAGCAAGTATTAAAGACTTGGGATTTGCAGCTAGAGAATGTGTGTATATTTTCACTGTTTTGTTACAAGTAGAAAATTAAATGCAATTCATAATCTTTGTAACAAGAATAAATCAATCCAGGGGTGCATACAACAGTATAAAATAATTACAGAGTAGAACAAACACATCCTTTTGGATGGAATCCATTAGGATGGGAAATGTTGTCTGTTAACAGATTGCAACAATCAAGCATTTGCTTACCTTTTTGTTTTGTTGTATGAAGCTCAATTTTTTTGGGATTCTCTCATTGGGTAGCTAATCCAATGCCAGGCCTTTCACTCATGCTTTGCAAGATTCTAGTGCCAAATTCATGGAAGTCCAAACTATTCTTTAGCACTAGGTTTTGCATTCCAGTGTCCGTTACATGTGGTAATCCACTCTCAAGCAGTTGACTGTGGGTTAGATTTCTCCAATGGCGTAGCAATGGGTGAAACTGGAGAAACATTACAAGAAAATATTTGTATTGGATTGGTTTTTATAAGATGAGCCTTATCATGTATGAATTTGGAATATTTGCAGTATGAAAAGCATTATAGGAAAAGAGCTTGGAAGTTGTTAATCAATTTATTTCATTTGTATAATGTATCAATGTTAATTGTTTTTGGTCTCTATACATTGAATTGCTCTACACACTGTTGTGAAAAGTTAGTCATCTTGTAAAACTGTCTTAAGCATTGTTTCCCTCGTATGTTCTACTCTTTAAGGGGGTAGATGTGCTTGAAACGAGCTAGCAATGATATAAATGAGATGCAATGAATGGGACTAGATGGAAAGAAGTGAGTTGTGTTTTTGAAGTAGAATATTTTTAGTTTGGGGAAAACCCTTAGACCTGTATATATTTTGAGAGTTGTTTCTGTAGAAAAATTGATTTTGTGTTTTTCATTTCTACACTATAATCTCTATTCTGTTTTTCAGTGATATATTCTATAGAATTTCTTGAATGAGAAAAATCACCAGTGATATTAATCAGGAGTCACAATGAATAGTTGCCAAAAGTTTGGGTGTTGTGGGAGCAATAAATTTTCAAATTTGTTTTTGGTATTGGGGATTTTCCGAATAAGGCTTTTCAAAAACCTGTACTTACTAAACATAAAATTTTGACATAAAATATATGTTATAGTGAAACAACGGTCATGTTGTTGGGGTGGCCTTAGCTGTTAAATGGATCAAAGACTCTGGGACCTACATTCTTAGTCATACAAAGAATTTCATTTAAGGATGAAATGATCCAGAAGTCCAAGGCATAAGGACTCATTTGCCAACCATAATAGTGTAGCTCACAAGCCATGCCAACTTTGTTTCAGTTTCAGATTTGATAATTTGAGTTGTCAAATGACCCAAGCAAGTTCTAGAGACCAGGTCATGACAATATATACCTAAATTTCCCATCCTCACATTAGAAGAGTTGGAATGGACAAGTATCCTTGGTCTTGAATTGGCTTGAGAAATTGAAGATCCAAGGGCCAAGCAAACTGAAGGGGACAAACTTTGAGAAAAATGTTAGGCATGTGTGAAACAAAGTTTCTTATATGAACCTTGGAATATTGTATTATTGTCATATTGGAATTCTCTATTAAATTTTGCAACTTAATCCTTTGCTTATTTGTTTTGGTTATATTGGGTTTTTCAGATTGCTTCTTCTTTGTTATAGCTGACAAAAATTCGATGTCTTTCAAGTATTTCGGCCCAAACAGAGCTTGGCCCTGTTGTTGTGCTGAGTTAACCTTGGCCCAAGTTTGTCTTTTTGTAGGTGAGTCAAACTCACCGGTGGTGGGTGGAAAAATGTGTTGGGGTCAGGTAGAAATGACAAAAGAGAAGAAAAAGCTTCATTTTGAAAGATTTCTTCTATCGAGTTTTTTCCTAGTCCAAGTCTAATACTTAAACTTTGTGTCAACTTTTCAGTACCTAGCACCATGAAAATTAACTCATCAATAAAAACACATTATTTATTAATTGCACATCTAGGTTTAAATAGAAATTAGTGAAAGCAAAATCAACATAGAAACCAATCACATTGCACACAAGATTCGGGTAAACACCCCTAGAAAAACCCTTATGGAAAAACCAGTTCTGAGTTTGATTTTACTAGATAAAATCCTGGGCTTTTGTCCTGGAATAATGGCCCATGGGAGGATTACAATGCTGCAGCTGATAGCCTAGCCCACCTGGATTCTATCTCTCTTACTTCCCCTTTTCACACTTCCTCAGCCCTGCCCACTTAGACACAAATACATGAGCAAGACATTAATTACTATTTATAGGAAAGTAATTAAAAAGGGTTGAGCTAAATTCTCTCATTCATTCATTATTGCATCAACTATTATTTCCTTTGTTGGTTTTTCTTCTTTCCACTATATGATGGTTGATTATTGTTCTTCTACTGTTGTTGTCAATCCATGACATTTTAATCAAATTGTCCTTACCTCTTCTTGGAGTTATTTTTTTCCATTTCAAAAGGGTAAATAATATGGAAGAAAGGAGCATATCAAGAAAGGATTTTGAATTGAACATCTTTCTACTCACAAATTCAAATATATATGTTTATTAATATTCTTCATGATTATTTATAAAAAGTGTGCAAGATACCAGATATATAAAATATGCAGAACATAAATAAAATGCTAGTAATGGCAGAATAACAGTAAAATATCCAGCATAACCTTCACAATACACAGAAATGATATACGAAATAGCAACAGAAAAGCACTTTGATTCAGAAAGCAATGTTCACAGGCCTCTTCGAGGGGGCAACCTCCAATCGAGCAGAGCTCTGTTACAATAATATCCAAGATAGGGTTTTCAGACCCTCAACTCTTATTTATACTAAATGTGTCTATTAAGAGAAGCATCTAGAGGAAGATCCTTCTAGAAGTGGAAGCTTCTATTAGGTCTTCTTACATCCGCCTTATTCTATTTTATTGAA
>SNQJ01S0041477.1:21432-58515 GCA_010110895.2 Picea sitchensis
TAATATTGACCTTTATTACATCCGAATACATTGATCTACCTATGTGCGGGTTAGGACCTTAACAAAGTGTGTTAAACATTTTTCAAGTCATTGTCACATCAACAGCCAGGCACCCACAAGGATGGTATGGCTCTGTTAACATAGGATTCAAGGCCATTGCAACAATATACTCATTAATAACTTAACATGTCACTATCAGGATTTAAACCCGGGTGAGGACAATAATGATCATTCTTCCCAACCTTAGACCCAAGTGGCATTCTTGAAATCTAATAAAATTAGATTCATCCAATTTTAATTTGTTTAGAGATATTCTTTCTTGAAAGATAATATAAAATTAGATCTATCTTTTTTACAACAAATGTCCTTCTATTTTTAGATGTTTTGTGTAGATGGTGATAAATGAGTTTCCAAAGCTGGTTACGGATCGATGCTTGTGCCTGTGAATTTATTATCAGTAGATGCATTGACTAATGCTGTAAAAGCACATAATTCCCTATTGAATACCAATGTAATGGCACCTAATAATTCCCAATGATAAATACATATTACTTTACACAAAGTTTTATCTTTCACAAAGCAAAGACTGAAAAATGAGAAGCACCAATTCTTGTTTTGTATTACATCTTATTTGTTTCCAAATATCAAAACACCATTTTAAAGCACGGTAAACTTTCAATAGAAATTGATAAGGTAAAAATCAAACAGTAATGAAGGTTCAAAAATTAAAATATCTATTGCATTCAACCCCAATTGTAAAGATATATAAATTACATGAAAAAATACCACAGAGAATACATCATTTTCTTATTAGCTTTCTAACAAACACCCTCTGCTCCATATTTCTAGTCCTCTCCAATTCCTAGAGCTACCTTCAAACAACCCTTTGTACTGAGAAGAATTTTTCTCCTAACAAGAACCACATAAATGTATACAACACAAGGAATACAATGATGGCTTTCTCACTCCAGTAAAGTCTACTCAAGGAAAGTTGGCCATCCCAATTGCATATTATATACCATGTGGTAAGAAATATAAATTTTGAGGAAAAATACAATGGGGAACACAAGTTTTTCTTATTAACTTCTAACGAACACCCTCTGCTACATATTCCTAGTCTTTCTAATTTCTAGAGCTACCTTGAAACAATCCTTTGTATTGAGAAACAGTTCTCTAATAACAAGAACCATATAAATGTATACATCATAAGAAATAAAATGATGGCTCTCACCCCACTAAAGTCTTCTCAATGAAATATACTCATCCCAATAGCGGATTCTCTACCATATGGTGTCCAACTCCCTTCCCTGAACCTAGCGAAACTCACATAGTACAACTCACTCAGAATCAAGGTGAACACAAAAATGATGCTCCTGCTGCAAAGACACCCTTTCACAACGTTTCATAAGAGAGATTGGTTCCTTAGTAAAAAAACCTTGTATTTTGTATGGTATGTGTTTCTTGTTGCTCCACCAACAAAGCAAGCCTTTGCAATGATGAATGTCAACCTACAAAAACAAGATGATTGTAGTCTGTTAGTCCTTATTTACAGATACTATTATTCTTGGAATTTGTTACAACCTTTTGAGAATACAAATGTAGTGAGGTTTAAGAATGCCCTATTTAATCTGTCAGGCCGTGATTTAGTGGTTGAGATGGGGCATTGCAATTTTAATAACCCAAGTTCAAGCCCCAGTGGGGATAGAGCCCCAGATTATATGTTGGCCAAGTTAAAGAAAAAGAAAGCCTTTTATTGCAACAATAGTGTTGGAAGAGCTTCAGACATGCCTTAATACACAACAACTCATTTTATGCAGAAGGGAAAGAGTATTACTAGGTTGCAATGAATAAAACAATAGCCCATGCACGAGATTCAGAAATCGCGTCTAGAACCACGTTAGCTTGCAACGAATAAAGACAATAACTATGATCAATAAATTGTGCATGGAGAGAAAAAAATAAGGCTTTATTTTCCACTATCCTCTCATTACAAGTGATATATTCAACTCAAGAACAAGCAATATAAAAACTTTCCTTGTTAACAATATAAATAAAACCTTTCAAGATCTTTGAAATGAGAGTTCAACTTCTAAGATGAACTTCCCTTCATATTATATCCAGATAATAATAGGAAGCCCAAACTCCACATAAAATTTCAACAAAACCAAGATATTCGATTAACTGTGATTTGAATCCAACAAACAATTTCAAATAACCAAAAAGTATCGTCATAAAATAAACTCATTCTTCCATTTAAAATTATTTTCAAAATATGAAGTCCACTTCTAGATATATTGTTGTCAAATTTACCTCACAAACCAATCCAGGCTCAGTTGCCAGTGTGCAAGTAACATCCAGACAATGCCTTTGGAGACTCCTAATCAAGATTTATACATAAATAAAGTATGTGCACCTCAGAGACCAAGAATTCAATCTAAACCAAGTCACATAACTACTTCTGAAACATGTATCTATTTCATTGAGAATTTATTCTACTAGAGAAATAGAGAATTTATCTCCCATTTTAATAATATTAACTATAAAAAATTGTAGTTATCATATGGATAATACAACTATCTTTCTTTTCAACACATAAACCTTTTCAACATTTCACAAATATCTCTACCGCATTTCACTCGTGGGAGTCCTCAAATTAGTGATTGAAAGTACACAAATCAATTCGTGTTGATAAAGCTTGCTATATGATTGGAACATGGGTTGCAAGAGGAAGAATTTGTTACAAAATTGAATGGTAATAAGAAATATAAAGAAGTTGACAAAGTGAGCTTCCAACATAATTAATGCAGAAGATGCTATGTTAAAGATCATCTAACTCATTTTGTTGGGTTTTTTTTGTTTTTTTTTTCAAAATGAAATTTCTACATCTCATTTCACAAATTAAAGCATATCTTTAGAAGTTGTATTAGCATGTGAAGTTGTTTGTACAGTAATGATTCATACTGGATATTCGGACCTACCATTCCTAAATACTATCACTTCGATTTTTTCTCCAGTTACCTCACAACACCAGATCTAGTAACAGTTATTCTCAGCAATTTCAGGAGCAAAATTATAGTAAATTCCTAATCATTTAGTCTACAAAAATAGACTAGGAACAATAGAATAGAAAGAGATGACTAGGGAAAATTTTAGTGGCTAAATTTCACCATTTGACCAAGTCTCCATTTTTTTAATTACTGGTTCACCAATTTCCATTTTTTTCCCAAAACCAATTCACCCAAATTATATAGGATACAATTATTTTACTCGAAAAATCACTAAAATTTTCTATAAACCTTATAAAACCCTAAGAAATTTGAATATTTTTACAAAAATATCGCCAAACATTTTATAGTTGCAATTTTACGAATTAGTAAGATTCACAAAGATTTACTGTTTCTACACTTTCAAAAGTATCGATCCTTAAATTTTCCATGGAGATGATCAAGAAATTCAAATAATCGGTGGTACAGACTCAACAAGGCCACAGATAATTTCTAAAAGCGAGTTTGAATCCCTAAATTGGTCTAAGACAATGAGATATTTATGTGAATTCAATAAAACTGGCATACATTTAAAGAAACGTCTAACCTCCACAGGATCATTATCCTTCCAATATTAAAGGCAACCAAGCAACAATGATCAAACATTTCCTAAAGACAGTCATTTCGAAGAAAGCGTATTTCCAAACAGATGATCCCAATAATCCAAGACACAATATAATTAACATTCCTCAACCCAGCGATCGTAACACTAAAGAGAAAAACTGTATGGTGAGACTACTAGTCTTAAAAATACCACTTTATCATTAATTAGTGAGTGCTTGTCCTTAGGAGCTTCATTTACAAAAGCCTATGTCTCACAACTAATTTAGTAAATCCGCTTAGAGATATTGTTTATTGTTATTGATCTAGACACACATAATGTTTGTAATAAATGTCAGATTTGTATGCAGGAGTATTATGCTTCATATATGAAGGTAGGGAAATTGCATTGTGATGCACATGTGATCTGTCACAATGGAACTAGGCAAAGCTGCACTTGTCAGCTCATTTTAGACCAGGCATACAAATTGTTGTTATGGAGAAAACCTTGTCAACTGCGGAAGCAGAGAGTTATCCCTAAAGTAAACAAGCTAGAGAAAAGGGAAATTAAATACCAAGCAGATTAACTTCATTTACCCATTATACATCAACAACAAAACACAATATACATCAGGAGATACAGGGACAAAGTTACGTAACTGGATAAAACTCGCAGATAAGATATGCTAAGATAATTTTATTAGTGTCCAACAAATGACCAGTAAAGTAGGTCAATGGGACTATAACATACATCCAGTATCATAAATTACATTGTGAGAGTGCAAAAGAAACTCCCATAATGATGCTAAAATCAGAAAATCTAAGCTTCTAAATATCATCTAAACATCTAGCTAATAACTAATAAGTCTAACAAATCTTAAGAAGTATGAGTACCCAAAAAGGTGCAAAATTCTATAGTAAAATAAGGCAACACTCAATGCTGAAACAAAGACTGATCTAGAAGAGATGCCATCAAGAAGTGTCCGACATGACTGACAATTACAGGTGCAGAGACCATGACTCCCCCCATCAGAGTCAACCTGCACTTGATCTAAATCTACACACATTCTTGACATACTCTTAATGATACCATGTTTCCATTACCAATACAGTAAAATGAGCCTGCAGCCAACCCCCATAGAGGTTGTTATCTTGAGAACTAAAGGTTAGGATATTGAGAACTAAAGAAACACCAAACATATCCAGATAACTACCTCCCTTCTATTGAAGGAGAAAAAAGCAAGCTCCAGTGACAATGTTAACGTTAATGTATTATGTGTTAAATGGTTATGGAAAATCACCTAACAACAGATGAGACTTTTTATCAAGAATCCGAGCTAGGAAACAGGGTATCTAGTGAATATGTGGTAGAAAATTTTGATGCAGTGCACCTGAAAGATACAATTAAAAGATGTTGTGCACAAACATTGCTAATTATGCATGCGTTACACAATTGACTTCTATTTTGTAGCGCAATTTTCTAGTAAGAGAAAAGGCTTGCTACAGTTAGGGTTGAAGCAGTTTTGAGAGAGGACATATTCAAAGGCACCCTATGAAATCATACTTGATACTTGAAGAAACAATTTCTTGATTCTTCTCTTAGTATCATAAATCATGTCAAGTTTGAAATCCATGTCAGATTAAGAGGTAATAAACATGGTGAGAAATGGTGAGATCGAGCCTATGAGAATTCCAAATTTTTGTAGTGGACCCAAAAGCATATTTTTGGTTAGTTGGGTGCAATGGTTTGAACATTAGCAAGGAATGCAAAAAACACCTTAAGGCCATTAGCAAGGAATGCAAAAATTGTTCCCTCTGCAATTATAAGGCCAAAACTTTAATATCAACAAATATTTTTCACAAGTTCTACATAATGATGCCAAAGAAAATATAGTTGAGTCATGCATATAGAACATTAGCAAGGAATGAAAAAAATGTTCCCTCTACAATTATATGGATAAAACTTTAATATATACAAATAATTTTCACAAGTTCCACATAGTGATGCCAAAGAAAATATAGTTGAGCCATGCATATAGAATATTAGATTGATATTCTCAAAAAGACACAAAACAATAACTATCAATCCGGTCAAGGATTAATGGAGATTTCCCCAGGAGGATGAAGTTAAGTTCTACAAAATGACTTATAAACTTTTACATGCCACTTCTTATTCTTCTTAAGCAGTGAAAATATCTCATCCAAACTTTATCGTCTCTCTTTTGCAACTCTTTTTAAGGTATATTGAATTCCAGGCGTCATGGCCTTCAATACACAGAAGTAGATATGAGCTTCCTTATCCAAAATCTCAAAAAATTCATCACTGTACTGAACCTTGTATTGTATATACATCTTGACCCCTCTTTTGTTCTTATGCTCTCTAATCAATGGAGTATCATATCTAAAGATCTTAGGGTACTATTTTGTATACTCTATAAACCCATCATGATAGAGAAGACTATCAGTGTTAGCGACTCCCAGGAAAAGCCAAGCAAGTACTCAAAATCTGAAGGATGGAACATCCTCCATAGGTATCCCCTAAAAGAAGAGATGAGGATATGAGTGTGGTCGTTGCAAGTGTTGTCTGTCAAAAAACATAAAACATACTTGAATACAAAAAAAATAACTTCATTTTAAACATAGTATAGATATTATAATCCATCAACAAAAAACAATATATTTAAATGTGAAAAACTCGATAGAGATTATAAAGTATCGACAAGAAGAGTTCACACCTATTTTTATTTATAGTGCATGTGTGTGTCCTCTTTGTTTGGGAAATAGATTGTGAATAGAATGATGGGTGAGGATAATTGGATTTCCCACCCTTTGCTTCATCTGGGGTGAGAAAGGTCCTTTTGCGACCCTTGTTGTGTGTATTTGTGTGCAAATTTGTTTTTTTCTAGCATAGGGGATTCTCTAATATCACCCTCATTTACCACATTTTTGACCTCTCCATGACTTACCATAATTATGTACTCTCCGTCACTGTGATCGTATTCAATAAACAAAGTTGTTTCTTTCCCATCAATGACATTTTTTCTTGGATCTTCACCACATTTATAAGAAGATGGATGCAAATTCATTGAAAAAACAAATGGGTCATCTAACCCCATGGGAGTCCTATCAAAAGTTGGTGAGCCTAAGGGAACACTATCTGGTGTCATATCAAATATTGTCCTAGAGCATTGCCCATAGGAACACAGAATAGTGTCATCAGTATGAAATTTCTCGTTTTCTTTAGTGATGGTGTTTGGTGTCTTATCATACAAAGCCTTTGAACTTTGCTCGAAATAATGAATGGTGTCATAACTATCAAATATCTTATTTTCTTCAACAACGACGTCTGGTGTCTTGTCATATAATGGGTTTGAAATTTGGTCAACAGAAGTATCAAACTTTGGTGAATTAAAATGAGTTTCAACATTTTCCCCGACAATAGGAATTTGACTCATTCCTTCCCCATATTTACCACCTTCATCCACCCTTTCCTCCATATCTAATGAAGATGGATCACTAATAGATATAATATTTCCCTGAATATATTCAAATAAATACATCCATTGTCAAAAAATATGTCAATAAAAGGGGTTTTCATTTAGTATTTTCTAGAATTATGTAACAAAACATGTGGTATCTTACAAAATGTACATTGGGTGACTCTTCAATAAATAAGGTATCATCCTCTTTACATTGGGAGGAGGTAGACAAATTTTTTTGTTGCAAGAAAAACATGCTAAAAAAAAAAGTGATTTTATTAAATACCATGTAGCATTGAATTCATATCCAACAAAAAAAAATACAAATTTGAATAACTCTTACGGGTGGTAACTCATTAAACATTTTACGTAGCATACTCCAATTTTTTCCTTTAATGATTTTCTTGCGAACATTTTTTTTTAATGCAGATTTTTTTTCCTTTGATTGAACGTCGTATTCATAAATGCGTCTTCTCACACATTCCAAAGCATTTGCACTCAACTCTAGAAAACACTTCACCCCCTATAACATGAAAACAAAATGAATACATCAGTAAAACATAATTTAATGAAAATATCTAAAAATAAAATTTCATTAAAAAAAACAGTGTATCGCGTTTTGAACCTCTTTTCGAATGGCAGTGGTCTCAACAACCTTTCTATTCTTTTTATAATGATATTCAATGTCGTAATTTTTTCGGAAATGATCTATTTCTAATTTGTATTCAGATCTAAAATTGTACCCAAAGCCACGTGGCATGCCAACATGCAATGTTATGGGTCCCCAAGAATGTACTTCTTTTCTATGTTGATTAAATGTAGAACACTTGGTACGTAGTAGACCATTGCATTCACTAGCCAAACAATAAAAGTAGTTACGCCCATTGTTTTCCTTAAGAACTCTATAATTTCAATCCTCCTGAAATAGTTATAGAGTGATATATTTAGTTCATGTAATACACTGCATCACTAATAAGACCATGTTATCTATCTAGTAAATAAATAAATAATCAAAACATCAATTGTTTAGAGAAAATAAAATCTTGTACTATGGCTGTATTATTCAAAGTTGTGATTTTTATCCAGCTTCTGCAACAAGACAAAAACCTACAAACATAATCAAGTATTTATCTTAGTAAATACAAAGAAAAATAATCAACTACTACAATAAGAATGTTTTTTCATGCAGAATGACACCCCATGTAGAATTAGTAGGTCTATGTCTAAGTAAAGCCATGGAAACTCACAAAATAATATTTTTTCATATGGATAATATAACTTTACAGTAGTGAAGATGGAAAAACACAAACTAGAAACAGTTCAACGAGTACATCACACAACACAAACTCACTTCCCCTACAATAATGGCCTCGATGTCTTCTTTTCATTAAAATTTCAGTACGTAGTTCTCCAAAATTACAAAAAGTAAGAGCCATTTTTGGCGAGTGCTCTTGGGTATATAACTAATCATCTTAATAATACATTAGCACAATACTTTATACAATACATTACAAAATTGTAAATTTATTCTCCTCCCTGGCCTTGATTTTGTAGATAGGCAGTCCAAATCTTATGATAAGAGGAGATCATTTCAATTCTCCTAAAATGAAAATTTTCTAATGTAATTGAATAATTGGTTGTTTTCTGAATTACAGTCTTCATGTCTGTTTTCAAAGTAGCCAAGTAAGAAATTAACATATGATGTTCTCTTGTTGGCTCAACAATATGTTCTTTTAAAGTTCCTTGGGTTACTCTTTGAGTTATGCTTATGGAGATTTCCCTAGCATTCATGGCCTCTTCTAATTCTACAAAGACTTGCTCTGTTGGCCTTGGATTTCCCAAATCCCCGATTTTGGAAAGTCTACATTTTTCAATCAATTTATCTGCCAACAAGTAAAGCCGCTTGCAGGTGCCAATGGAGTATTCTATGTCTTGCTCCAACTTAATTCCAGTGCTTTGGGCCCTTGCAATGGCTGTATAGTTCATTTGATGTTCATCTTAGATCATCCTTGGGACTTATGGGGGTGCATCTAGATGTTCTCATGGACACCTATTTAGATCATCGATGGCGATGCGCACTCCTGTCAGCTCGATGTTCTTCTTATTAACCTGATCATATAATGACAAAATTTGAGCAGATATGTCCTGAAATTTGTGTAGACAAGGATATACTTGCTTTTCCATATCACAGAATTCTTTGTGTACTTCATTAGCACATGCTTTGTGCTCTGTGACATTGTTCCTTTCTTGTTTATAAAATCTATTTTCTTCCTCCAGGGATGCGTTTCAAGCCTTGCATTCTCCTCTTTCTTTGATATAGTCTCTGATATTTTTCTGCTTGGCCTTTGTAAATGCTACACTAGCGGAGGCCATAGCTATAGGATCCTAGCTAGTGTTTCTAAGTATTGTTCTTTCTGTGGTTACTGTAACTGGTTGAACACCTTAAATGAGAAATGTTCTTACAGTTCATTGTACAATCTTGCCCCAGGCCCTGTTAAATATGAAAGATTCTAGGTCTTCCACTCTCTTAGATTTGAAGGAATTTAACCCCCCCAACCCTAGTTCTCCCAGAGGGAAATGGTCTCTAGTCAATGGTATGTTGGAAGCCTCAGGTAGGTTGGTATCCATGGGATCAGTGTCATCAATTTCCTCTTGTCCTTTATTTTCCTCCTCTTTATTTTTCCTTTCTTCTTCTTCTTGTTTGAGCTTTCCTTCTTGTTCTGCTCAGAGTCTCCTTTGCTCTTGTTCCTCTTCTCCCTTCTTCTTTTTCTCCACTTTTTCTATTGCAATTTCTTCTTCCATTGCTTCCTTTTGCCGAAGTGCTTCAACCTCCTTCTCCAACCTTTCTTTTTCAGTTGTTGATTTAGTTGCAGCTTCTTCTTTAGATTTCTTATGACGAAGTGTTGCAAGCTCATTCTCCAACTTTTATTTTTCTGCTACTACTTTAGCTACAACTTCTTCTTCAACTTTCTTTTTCTGAAGTGCTTCATGATCCTTCTCCAATCTTTTTTTTTCTGTTGTTGCTTTCGCTACATCTTCTTCTTCATCTTTTTCCTCGGCTTCTGCTTCTTTAGCTTCCTTTTCTTGCTCGACCTTTGAGTTTTCTTTATTCGTAGAGCTTCCTCCCCTTCTTAAGACAACGTCATCATAATTATGTGAATTTTTGTATATATCCTCATCTCTCCATGTTTCAGATTCATAAGGCCACTTATGCTTGTAGAGTTTACAATGTTGGCTAACAACCTTTCGGGGATCATATCTATGGAATATTCCTTCCCCAAAATGGAATGTTTCCAAAGCCTCTGCCTCAACATATGCCTCCTTTGAGTTCTTGAAATTGTAGGATCCCACATAGAATGGTAGTGCTGGCTACGACAATTTCTTATATTGGAAAGGGATACCCCAACCCCATGTACAAGGGTGTGGTATGCTACCTCCTGCAACACCTGTTTGTCAGACACAAATTTGGGAAGTACGTGTGGAGATTTGGTTGATCCATAGATCGTGATATAAGTCTCATTCTCAAGTACAAACCAATCGTTGATTTCACTGATAGATTTCATTGCTTTCTCTGACATGCATGGTGCTCGGGTGAAGAATAACAATTGGAACAACAAAATTAAGAAGTGGTCGCGAATATTTTGATAGTGCACTCGGCATTTATGCTCCCACAAGTCCTGACAATAGACATGAATAGGGAGGTCACTCTTTTTCCATCTCCAACCCATTCTTGGGTAAGCATGTCCTTGGAAGACTATATCCAACAGGTAGGATGACATGTGGAAATACAGATTCTTCCCCGACACTGCATGTTTTATTATTGATAGGGACTTTTCAAGGTTGGCTGAGAGGATAGTTGCCCATTTAAATATATGACCAGTAGTTGTGATAGTGTGTAGCAAGGGAACCCAATATTCCTTGAATGTTGAATTGTCTGCTTCTCCATAGAGCCTACACATAAGGGCTACAACATATCTGTAAGGGGCTCTGAGCATTTTCATGGGATACTCTTCGTATCTTGATCTAAAAATTACACTTGGAATCCACCAGTTCTTAATTTCTTCTCTACAATCTAGAGCACATTTCAACATACATTCATCTGTGAGTTGAATCTCTTCAGCAGGAATCTTATAGCATGCATGTATAGTTGAGGCTTGGAAAGATGCAATAAATTTCCCTTCAGTATATTTTATCAGCCTATTGTTAATGTCATTTCGATGGATGATCCAAGAAATAGCCTCTACATGCAGTAACACTTCAGGATGTGCAACTATCTAATAAAGTCGAGAACGTTTTAGAGCGTGGTAGACACACAAATATCGATCATCATTTGATACCTCAAGATAGGAATCTCAGTGGAACATCTGGTAAATTTATCCTCATTGATATGACACATCATTTTCCACGATGCAGGCAGTGTCATTGTAAATGGGGCCTTCCCCTCCTTTGTCTGACCTAGCTTCAATAATGGTCTCTTTGCCACGCCTCCTCTTGTAATGTTCCATAGATGTTCCTGCGATTCACTCCCAACAAGCTAGGATGTTAGTATGCTTAATATCTTCACATTTAAGTTGAGGTAAACTCTAAATCGATTGATCTTAATTGATTCGTTGCAATTCAGTTATGCCTTGTATTTCTTTGCAACAATGTTCAAGTTAGAACAATAGACTAATTTATTGAGCTTCGAAACTGTCGTACCATTTCCCATGCAAGGACACATTTCTTCTTGTAGAATACCTTAGATTAATGTACGTTTCAAAAACTATGCCTTATGTATTGAATGAGCATTACAGTTCAAAGTGCAGAAGAAGCTCTTATAGAACATTCAAGTTGTTCCGGATTGTTAGATTGTAGCACTTCTCACTTCAACATTTACTAGAAAATATGGAAGCATGCTCCAATGTTTCCTTAGCCTCAAAACAAGGAATCCATATGAGGACCCATAGAAAAAGGATTAGAGGGGATTTCACTTCAAAACATACAAGAATAGACATTTAGTTCATTCCATGTAAAGCATTCTCGATTCACCCTCTCAAATTATTCCTCACTTTGTCGCAACTTTAACATAATATACTAACCATGATTCAATCTAGTTATAACTAGAAATACAATATATTATCATTGCACATGAGTAATTGGATTTCCTAAAAGCTTCAAAATAGGTATGTAATCTTCAAAAGTTAGCTTGCCTATTATATCTCATATTATTGAGATCATTATAAGGGGCGTTGTTATTAGCTTTCTTATTCCTGATACCACTGCAAATTTATTGTCTTGGAGTTGATGGACGGACAGATTAATCCTTGGGTAAGGCCTAAACTCAACTCTGTTGCACAAGCACTAATTATCTATTATAAACTCAGATTTCTATCGAGCATGGTCTTAGCATGTCATTCACAAATGACAGATAACTGTCTATAAAAGGAAGTTATTCTGGTATGTATTAAACAGTGAGATGGGTATGAGTATGCATGTATTGACAAAATACTCATCTCACTGTTCAGTACATGAGAAGTTCCTACATGTGCATTGTAACGATGCAATGTTGGTCAAATTCCATCGTAGCATCAAATAAATTACACTATAGTATCCAAACTTTGGTTACATCAAATACACCTGGTGTAGTAGGAGAACTAGAATGGCATCGTATCTTTCTACGTTCTTGGGTTGAAGCCACAACTGCGGAATGTTGCACATCTATAATCATCATAACACTACAAGTAAAAAATGAGGATGGGTACACAAAAAATCCTAAAAAAATAAATCTTCTCACTCAATCCAACTTACTGGGGACAATAGGAGATGCATTATTTGAGCGAGGACATCGCCATTTGTTGATAGATTCAAACTGGAATGGTTCATATTTAGAGGGATGGACATTTAAATCAATTTCTAAAACTCTATTTCATTTTCTTCTTCTCCTTTTATTTGTAGGGTTGAGGAGATGTGAAAGAGAGAAAATATATTGACAGGTCACTGAAAGAACTGATGATGATGTAGGTTAGTGAAAGTCTCAATGATGCATTGATGGAATCCTCCAACCAACCTTGTGAGAATCACTATTGCAGTTCATATATAATTAGAAGGTTCCACAGTTCCACCCGAGAAAGGGGTGTAGCAAGGTAGTTCTAACACTTATGTTGCCCAATGATGCTCATTTCCATTTATCATTGCAACATCATCTGTAGTTCACAACATCCAAAACACATAATTTTTCCTATTGATGCTGGAAGGGGTGGAAATAATTTTTAGCGTGAGTAACCACTGCAATCATCATTCAGTTACATTTCTTAACAAGATTTCTGGTGTTTGGCAATGTCAATTTAAGAATATCTTTGACAATTTCACATTTCAATTTTTTAAATTTATAATTGTGTTTTTGAATGATCATGATGAACCTACTATGTTTACACTGCACAAATTCACTTTGACATAGAGGCCTAAGGATTTACAAACCCTAACTCTGTTAACATTTCCAAACGTTTGGAGACCTTTTTACTTCAAAAATAAAAGAGCAAGGAGCAACAAACCCTAACTCTGTTAACTTTGCACAGATGTTCAAGACAATATTAGTTATCTGAATGGGATGTCTGGGGAGCAATGAAATAATTATGCTTTCAAATGCTAAAATCAATGAAACTATAACAACATTCAAAGTTTCAAGCCACACGATTAAACATTTCTATGAAAGAAAGTTATTGGAAATTGCAATAGAAATTGATTTAATCAAACAAACATAAATATTGCAATGGAAAATGATATTAATCAGTCAGTTAGAAAATATGGCCAGAGAAAATACAGAGGGAAAAATCCCTTGAATGTTATACATCAAATCCTTTAAGAAAATAAGTAAAATTTCATGCTTAAAAACATTGCCCCATTTACTTTTCATTCATCTAGCCAAATCCTAAACCAAACTTGAAAAAAGATCAATACAGAGCATTATGTCCTTGAAAAAAGATAAATACAGAGCATGCTAACACCACACAATTATCCCATGGATTGCTTGTCATGTGCTCTACATCTGCAGGGAAGGGAAGGCAAGAAGAGATTCATTTTCCTTTCTTGCTCATGAGAGATGGACGGAGAGAGATCCTGTCAATCGGATTACAAATTTAGAAGCTTGATTGCAGCACATAATGGCTGGAGGGAGCGAAAGTTCAAAGAAGGAAAGTGTGCAAGTTGAAGGAAAGTATGTCCTGAAAAATGTCCTATGTTTTCTTATGAAGGCATAGTTTCATTATATCCTCTGTTTCCTTATAAAGTATGTAAATTATATCGGTTGGAACATTGAGATTTACACAATCCATCCATAATATATTAAAATTAAGAGATCATTAGCAAGAGGTAGTAGCAGTAATGGATCTGATTACTACTTGTGAATCTGGAATCGACAAGAAAGTCAAAAGGTTTAATCTCGAGAGCTCCCAAATTTTAACGGTACGCATATCTGATAGCATTAATAGCTGGAGGCAAATTCAATCTACAGAGAAATCTAGTGTTGAGTCATTTAACCACTAATCTATGTTTTAGGACTACACCTAAGAGTGAATAATTACTCTAATGTGAATTGTGAGTTATAGCTAAAATCCAATGTGAATGATGAATTATAGCTAAAATCAAGCGTTGACACAAATTACGGTTGGGTTTTCTCAAGTTTCCAATGAGCATTTTTCACTTGCAGGTCGTTGTCTAGTGTTCAAGGATAGAAGTATCAAGAAAACAAGAAATTTGCCTCGACCACTTACCTTAATAAGATTTTAGATGAGGACCCAAAATAAAATTACAGAAGACTCCTTTTTAAATGATCAAGCATTTTAATGAAAAGACTCAGTAATCGACAAGGGATCTAAATAGTTTAGTCTCTAGTTAAGATTTCAATAGGTAGGAAAATCAAAGACTGGAACAATAGAATGATTAGGATTCCCGTGAGGTCGACAATAAAAGGGTTATCTTTAGATTTTGAATGTACTCATTATGAATTTAATTACAAAATATCAACATTGTTTCTTCATAATGATAGGATTGGTTCATGCGCAAGGTTTATTTGTGAAATTTGGTAGAGAGAATAGAGAATTTATTTTCTTTAATAAATACAACAACGATGATCCCATAACTGGTTTTTCAAATACAAATTATAAGAACCCATAACTGGTTTTTCAAATCCATATATATATATATATATATATATATATATATATATATATATAACCGAAACCAGACATAGCTTGCTGGGAAATCGAAACCAGACATTGAGTCCACATTACTGCATGGATTAACAACTTTTGTACAAGAAACTGAAAATCTACAAACATTAGAGGCGAGAGTAGCAGAAGAAGCACCTACATGTTGATGGAGATCAATACCCCTACACAGATCCAAGTTAGACGGAGCTACCCTTCCACTGGGCCAACATTCACCTTCAAATTTGAAAATGTAAAACAAGAGGAATGAGAGGGGCATGGTATGCAATGAGAGATATGTGGTGAATTGAATGAGAAATAGGCGATGAATTGATGGTGGGCATTGAATGCTGAAAATGGGATGTGGGATGTTGATGATGTATGGATGGTATGGGTTGACGGAAGATAAGATAGGACGATGGAGAAAGGGGTCACTAGATGGGACAGGTAACTGATCGGGGCTCGGAGGTGATCGACGATGGGAGTTCAGACGCCGAAAAAGGGTTGCCGACAAAGGTCCATTTTGTTTGGAATTTATCCTATGCCATTTAAAATTGTATATCAAAACAATGGTGTCACTGCAACAATTAACCAATTGTGAGAGATTTAACTATGATTGGGATTCCTCATGCCTCAATTGACCCTTCGTCTGTTACTCACGCACTCGACATCCCCTTCAACATTATGACATGAACCCTAATAACTCTGCCAAGTGTAATGGGCATGAAATTTTTATAATAATCAACATTTCACTGACCTTATATCAAAGCGTATTGTCCTATGTGTTGCTACCTTGTGGTTTTAAAGTATGGATAACGCATATGTGGTTTTGAAGTATAGAGAAAGCATAAACATAGGACAAGACGATGATTTTAGAGTGAAATCAATATCTTTATTCAGTGAATACACATGAACTATACATGTAGAAGATTTATTATTACTAAACATATCATTTAGATGCAGCGTGTACACTCACATAAGAGTGCCATCCCCTATCATGGGAAATAGAAAATCACGTGGAGTGGAACCTCCGCATGTACATGTGAAGACCCCTCTCTGTGTCGAATATGGTGGGCCATATGACAAGGACGAGAACAACGACCATGGGCTTTCGAGCAGGGAACAACGACCAAGAAACCAAGGAATATTCTGAATAAATAATATGCAGAGAAGCCAAGGAACAATGACTGAGCAACCTATTGAGCACTCAACACACCCTAAAAAGGCTATCTCAAATTTTTATTTTTTGGGTACCACTTGATCTTTGCATTGTTTGAATTCGACCTCAATATGAAAATGTTGCATGTTCTTACCACTTTGTTTTTCATTTTAGTTTTTAAAGTTTGCTTAAACATCCGAGAAATCTATAACTAAAGAACTAAAGAATCGACAGCCAAAAATTTTCCCAACGCGCTCACCGACTCGGTATCGAAAATAATTACAGGAGGAAGAAAATCACTCAGGAACACCATAGTCGTGGACCACCGATCCTCATGAGCTTCAGCGAATGAACGTTTTCTTTCATGAACGAAATTCACCAAGGATATTGCCGATGATCGATTCCTTCGGCATCGATGAAAGGTTAAAAGAATAAGCGTTGAATGAAAATGAAATAATAATTGTCGATTGTCGACTTCCGAAACATTTTTGGTATCGGGAGATTCGAAGGACGATAAACCATGAAGAATCTGCGTGTTAGTTTTATGTCCGAAGGTCGATCCCCGATACTCACCCGACATTGGTAGTCGCAATGTTAAGCTCAGTTTAGCATGTTCGACTTAAACAAAGTCTTGAGTATGACGATTACCCACGAAATCAATTCCAGGTTTTGTTTAATGAGTCCCAAGTCAGTGATGCCACATCAGCCTCAATTGGCGTCGGGAGTTTTTGTTAGGAAAATATCAACCAAAATACATAGAAAATCAAAGCTATGCTAATTATAAAATCAAGGCTAATTTACAAGAAGTTGAGACAAGAACACAATAGTTTTATTCACAAAGAAGGAAACGATGCATTCAATTGTTATGACTAGAATCCTTTCGGAAAAATTTCGAAGTTTTATATATTAAGATTCCCGTCGGGTTCAGGTTACATATAGTAAACACTACCAACACCTTTTGGCCAACTGACCCGATCACATTGAGACCGTTAAAATTTTCACAACAAACAGGTAAATTTATCAAAATTATGCGTCATGTCTGAGAAAACAAAACAGTGCCCGCCATTCATGTCTCTTCTGTGCACGGATTTTCTCCCGGGCTACTCCACGCTCCTTGTGGTGTTTTCATGTTCTGTTCTTCCCATACCCTTTGAGATTTGTGTAGCTGCACGATCATATCTTGTGCTTCCTGAAGCTGTCTTTTAAGCCAGGTTACATTACCTTCACGACCTTGTGGTGCTGACACCTCAGGGTTCTTTGCCACCAAATGCCATTGTAACTCTCTATTATCCTGGTAAAGTTAAGCTATGGAAAGTTGTGCCTGTTCCAGCTATTGGTTAGGATCTCGAGCATTATAACCCCAGGTTTCCATCCTTCTTGTTCTTCTCCCGCTTCCCTGACTTGTGTTTTCAATCGGTTCAAGCCAGATAGCGCGCATTAAGGACTCTTTGGCAGCTGATCATGCACACGATTCGACCAGGTTTTGGTGTTCCCCAGCTTACTTTTTTTTTCGAGGCCTCCCTCTCCTACGTGGTATCTACTATGGAGGGAGCGTGTTCTCTAACCTGCGTCCTTCCAACATCTTTTCTTCCACTTTGGTATCTGCATGGAGCGACACTATAACTTCCGTGCGAAGGTCAAAATTTTCCTTTGGAACCTCAGGAATACCCGTTGTCGATAAGAACGAGTCCTAGGCATGTTAGGGCTTAGGCCTGGTGCTCCGATTGACCCGCGGACCCCGCCTCACATTTTGAGGAGTGTTGGCACAGGGGCAGACCCGGGGTTTAACACTTCAACAACACACCAACAAAACCCTAACTACTGGCCCTTTCGACAACACCTATGAAGCAGATGAAGTCTCACCCGAGGTAGAGGCAGGGGTGGTTGTAGGACTCAGGTGTCTGCAACCTTAGATGGGACACAGATCTGTGATTCTAACACTTAGAAAAATACTTTAGCATAGATCATTCATCAATATTTAACCCTCACGGCACTCCGCAGATGGCGGAGAGAACCGCAACATTCACTTAGATCTAGGTTAAGTTAGCACTTAGCAACAACAAAATAGGTCTATCACTCAACACTTTCATATATGTCAGATCTACATCCATACATCTAAGAAGCACAAAGCAAAGTAGATCTATCTAAGTATAACATAGCAAAGCACATAGCATAATCATATCAAAGCACAACACATGGAAAGAGACAAATACATTATATCGAGGCACCAAGCACAACACGCAGGTTTACCATGGTTCACCCCCACCCTGGGGCTACATCCACAAAGTCTTCTCTTCTTTATTATCTTTGGTCAATCTGATTATAGCATAGAGCTTACACTTGTACTCTGCATAGGACAGGAGACATGCACACACCTCGCCAGATCCTCCTTCCCTGAGTAGATCTAGCACAGAGCCTTCTCACAATCCATGCACTCAACTCTGCAAGTCAGTCACATAGTATACACAAAGCCTTTACTAGCACTTAGATTATTCTCTTATCGACCTCTCTTACATTGCCTAGCTACTTATTTATACTTTACAAAATAGGCCTAAACATGGGTAAACCCATGAGCCGACATCCCTTTCCCATTACATTAACCCAAAACCCTAAAAGAGGCCCAAAGTGGACCGAGATCCCGTGATCTCTACTTCACCTAGTGATCCATATTTGACGGGGTGTCGAAGTCCAAAACAGTCAAATACGACCAAGTGTTCCTCAAAACTTGGTCAAGGGCCAACAAGGAGATCCCATGGTGTGACAACGTATTTTCTTAGACATTTGTGAATGGACAAAAGACCAAAACACATAGATTGATCGAATTGGGATCACAAGATGAATCCCCACTGGTGCATAAGATCACTGAAATGAATAAAACTCTTATAGAACATCTATAATTTATAACGGAGCGCGGCAGCGAGTCGAAGCATGCCAGGGGACACTCAATGCCTTGCGACAGGATGTTTCAAAGAATTATTGTGCCACATATGAACGATGGGTATGAACGAGGGCATGCGATATGCAACTGATAGGAATTGCGGAGGATGTGTGGTACAATCATCTCGATTTATTTCAATCCCCCCAGCCTCCATAATGAGTTGATGATGGTCGATGCACTTGCTGATGCGACTCCCATGAGAGCAATCTGTCTCGATCAGAAGCATTTAACGACTTCACTTATAACAGTATCTGATATTTTGGGAACTTACTCGTAATTTTGGCACATGTTTGGCTCTGAAATCCTTTCCCTACCCCAAGGGCCAACTGGTCACTGGCTTGACTTTGACTCTCATGTTTTTCGTACCCGATCTACCATGTTATGGCATGCAGATGTAACCATCCCCAACTGAAGAAAATGGAGGTGCCAACAAAGATGGTACATGTAATCCGAAAGGTTACAGAGATCACATAAGTATTAAACAACCATGATTAGCAATCTTTACAGGTATGCATAGGTCTGTTTTTCTTCCTGCTTACATTTTTCATATATTTTGCCGAGTATTGTCCTGTAAGAAATTTATAAAACAATTTTAATCCTGAGTGGAGGAAAGATATCTCTGACTACTAAGCAACATTGGCGCCATGACTTCACCAAGTAATCTGGGAGAAACCAAGTTTGAAAAATCAACAAAGCGATGAAGGATATCGGACTCCCCAAGTTCGGCACCCCCAACAACTTCGTCGACTTGTGTGACATAATCGAATCACATACCAAGCAAGATTTATTGTGGGTCGAAGAGCTAGCGAAGGTGGACAACACAACGCCAGGACAAGTGAAAATATTTATGGAACATATGATTAGAGCTCGGACTGTGCTACAACAGTTAAACACCAGTCTAGTGAAGTATCGAGCACATGCGGTGGAGGTCAGAGGAATTTACGTGGATCCAATGGAACAACACAGATTTTCATGGGCCCAAACTTGCGAGGAACTATTTATCAGTTGGTCAGAGTATGAGAAAAGTCACCCTTTCAAGTGATATCTCAAGTTGACTGATAGAGAAACTGTTAGAAGAGGATGCCACGTGGTGAATTTGTTTTTGTTCAAACTACACTTAGCCGTTATTTTCAGTTGAATTTTATGTTATAAATAAGAACATCGACCAATTAGTTGAGAGGTCGATGGTTGTTGCAATAACTCTTTCTTTCTGGTTGTTAAGAATTATTTTGAAGCTCCCTTTGAATTGAGAAGTCCTTCTAGACCAAAGACAAAGTTAGTTTTATCAAATGCATGTGATTGGACGTGGAGAAGAACTATTTCCTATCTCGTTTCATGAATGATGTTGTAATGAGTAAGAGCTATTTAATCTATTGTCAAGTTATCTAGTGCAATATTTTTTTGTTCTTTACTTTAATGATGAATATGAATCGTGGTTTTATTATGTGATGGATGATTAAGTAGGTGAATTATTTTTCTTTCCATTGTCATATCACATAAGTGTTTTCTTTATGGTAATTAGTTTCTCAGACAGTAATGGGATGCTCACATGGTTAATGTATTAGTACTAGACCTATGGTGTAAAATTGTTGTCTGCATGCTTGAGCAGCGGGCTATCCCAAGTTCAGCCTCTTTCCCAATAGTTAAGCTTAATTCTATTTTGTTTCCAAGTTGGTTTATACCGGCTTACATCTCATATCAGTCCCACCCAAGAGAAAATACAAAAAATAGATAGTTTGAACTGAAGGAAGAGCCTTCACAAGAAAACATAAATTCCATCAATAATTTGGCCAGATCGCAAGATCTGGAGAACCATTCCACTATTAAACGCTACAAAGTCTAATTGGGCCTTGGTGGTGTGTTTGGTTCCTGTTGTTGAATCATGGGACATAGGACCCATCAACAGAATTGGCGCTAGAAGGAGGGATGATAATGAATGGATGGATATATATTCTACATGGTATTTCAAACATTGTATAGATTCAAAATAGCCCACATGCATGGCTATTCATTCCCAATACAACCCACACACACTAAGTACTCCTGAAACGAGTAACTCACCCCAGCCCGAGGAAGAACCTTTTCACCATGAAATACCCTACGCTCTTCCTCATGAGGATGTAAATCAATTCAGAAGAATCACAAGAGCCTATGCTCGATAGATTGGTGCATTGTCCTTAGCTCCCATACTCCCTTGAAGAAAACAAGAAAGAAGACCAGTGGTTAGTACTCCCGACGCGGTTTTTGTGCACTCGGTAGAAGACTTAATAGATTTCACAATAAACGAAATCCAAGATCCTCTTGATTTTATACCCGAAACACCAGCCGACGACGTCTCTGAACCAGACGATTTTTCAGAAGAGGAGGATTTTAACTCAGAGTCTGAAGATATGGAAGGCAACAATGACCATAATGAGGAAAGGGGGAACCCACCTCTGAACAATCAAACCTCGCTGGCCAAGGATGCTTTGGCCCTCCTGGAGCTAGTCCATAACCTTCCCCGACATCCAGAGGAGTTTCTTCCTAAGTTCGATCCTGAAACCTTTGGATTGCCTGAATATCATATCAAGAAATTTATACTAGCGATCAAGCTTATGAACGTCCATCATGAAGACGTGGTTTGCATAATTTTCCCCTACACTTTTGAGAACTCATCCTCCACATGGTATTTTAACTTACCTGTAGGATCCATAAATAGTTGGACGAACTTTCAAAAAAGATTTTCTAGATAAGTTTGCAGAAGAGACTACTACAGGAGCTCTGATGGCTGAGTTGTTCGCTGCCACCATGAGTTCGAAAGAGAAGGTTAAATATTTTAATCAAAGATTCACGACCATCTTAAACAAATTTCAACCCGAAGCCAAACCAACTCAGGAGTTGCAAATCAAAGTATACACTAATGCACTCCCAGCTTCTATTTCCATTTTTGTGAAGAGGGCTACCAAACGAACCTTAGGTGAGAATTTTGAAGAAGCTAAAACAAAAGAATTCTAGATGAAAGGGTGTAAAGAAGGCCAGGTCTCTTTAGTTAAGAAAGAAGCTCAACCTCGTCCCAGGAGAGGACTCCTTCTAGCTAGACCACCAAGGAAACAAGAAGAACAGACTCCCGACAAGTGTAATGGAGACATAGAATATCTACAACGCATGGTTAAGAAATTATCAAACGAGATCATAGACATGAAGAGAAACACATGGGAAGGAAACCAAGGCCAAATGCCTTATAAGAATTTATTTAAAAGGAACTCGTCGTTCAAATCCATTGAACCTCCCCCAGCTAACTTGAATATCGATCTAGGGAATGTCACATCTGATTCTTTCTATACTTATCACCAGGAAAAACACTCTGAAAGAAATAACCCTCAATGGGTGCATGCCATGAATTTGATGGCCAACTGGTTTTTAGACGAGGTTTCCCTAACCGAACAACCAAGAATTTCGGTTATGAATATTGCTGACCAGGAAGAGATTGATCCACCAGAAGATACAACCATGTTGATATGGGATCCTGACTTAAGTATGCCTTCCGACAACCTATTTCAGGTTCAAGAACCACCCACAGAGATCTCGGTTGTGCAAACTAGAAGTAAATGGCCTCATGTATCAAAGGATCCTACTACCACTCAAACGTCACGAGAAAGTTTAACTCCCGAGCACCCGAAAGCACCGTTTTCTCCTTGTAAGAACCCTTTTAGAATCCATAAGCGAGAATTGCCCAAACTGGAGTACAATGTAGTTGAAGATCTGAAGAAGTTGAAGGATAATATATCAGTTATGGGCATATGCAAAATCCCTCAGCAAAAAGATTTCCTTCTACAAGCGTTGAAATCAGTAGAAAACCCTACAAAAAACAATGAGCAGCAAATAAATCTAATTTCCACAGATCTAGTAAATAAACCAAATGTGAATACCTCCTCAGAAGATAAGAAGGGAAAACCTTTTTCCCCTCCATTTCTCTTAACGTTTGAAGTCTTCAACAGGAACCTCCATAATTGTTTGGTAGATTTGGGAGCATATTGTTATTCCCTTGTCTATTTGCAAAAAATTAAATTTCATTCATCTTAAGAGCAATAAAAATGTGATACAGCTAGACATGACCCAAGTCAAAGTCATGGGGGGACTCAGAGAGGTAATGATCATAATAGCGACACATCCTAAGTTTGTGCAAGTGATTGACATCATTCCGGTAGACATTCCAAAGGCCTATGGGTTATTACTAAGTCAAGATTGGTATGAGAAGTTAAATGGGTAATTTAGTACAGACTGGGTACACCTTTGTCTACCATTGAATGGATACCAGAATATGATGAGAATCGTTAGGGAGAGATACCTGAAACACACAGTCACTGATCTAGAAACCCTGAACGAACCCTCATCCATAGATATCCCTATGCTGGGAAATTATTCCTGCGATTCCCACTTTGAAAACTTCTCTCCTCTCTTATCCGATGTACCTCTCACTCAAAAATCTGAAATGGTTTTTCAAGAGAAGTCGTTGATACCGACAGAAGACACCCTCTTCTGTCAAGACCCTGCGCTAGATATTACAGAACAAAAGATAGGAGAGAAAGAAAGTAATAAGGAAGAGGAAAAGGGCGATTGTCGTTCACAAATTTGGACCATATACTTTGATGGATCTAAATCACTGGAGGGATCAAGGGCAAGGTGCATCCTCATTGATCCAAAAGGTAAACGTCATTTCCTGTCCTGTAGACTAGAATTCGAATGCACCAATAACACCGTCGAGTATGAAGCTCCAGTACAAGGGTTAAAGAAAGCCATAGACTTGAATGCCAAAGAATTGAAATTTTTCGGGGACTCGAATATTATCATTAGACAAGTAAGGAATACTATACATTGCAATTCCCCGCACCTAAAGAATTATCAGCAGGAAGTGCATAGGTTAATGGATCATTTTGAAGCTTTCAATATCACCGTAATCCCTAGAGAAAATAATATCCTTGTTGATTCCCTGGCCACAGTTGCTTCAAGGCTGTCACCTCTGGAAGACCATGAAGCCTCCTGATTCACTGTGGACCTACTCTACAAACCATCGATGCCTAACAATATTTCTAATTGGAAAGTATTTGAAGGATATGAACAGATAATAAACTTCTTAACTAACCAAGACAATTTCATAGATTTGGCCATTGACGATGAGGTATTCCAGGAGAAATCGACAAAAACTGATCCTCGGACAGGCCATCCTATTGACAGATCGAAATCTCACACCATCTCAAAAGGGATAGCTAATATAGAAAATCTATTTGATCTGAAAGAATGATTTAGGGGGCCTAAAAACGCAGAGATCGGTAGTTCCTGTCCCCTGCATTAAACTATAAATATCAGAACGTCATAAAACCCAAAGAATGTGAATCTTAACAAGACTATATCTAAAGAGGAAAGAAAGGCTTATCTCAAACTATTCAGACAATATCAAGATGTCTTCGCATGGTCCTACTGAGATCTGAAAACTTATGACACCCATATCATTCAACACACTATACCATTAAAAATTGAGGTGAAACCTTTCCAACAGAAGCTTCGAAAGTATCACCCATCCCTGGAACCTCTCATGTATCAGGAATTCCATGTGGGTAGCAAATCTGGCATTCCATGTGGGTAGCAAATTTGGTTCCTGTGAGGAAAAAGTCTGGAGAAATTCGCTTATGCATACATTTTAGAAACCTCAACAGAGTTTCAGAAAAGGACAATTACCCAGTCCTGCCAATGGAGAAACTCCTACAGACCATGTCTAGCTTGGATATTTTCTCTCTACTAGATGATTTCGCAGGTTACAACCAAGTCCTGGTTTCAGAGGAAGATCATTTAAAAACTACCTTTCAAACCAAGTGGGGAACCTTCGCTTATAAACACATGCCTTTTGGTTAATCAATGCAGGAGCGACCTTCCAAAGGGCCATGTACGTATCATTTTGGGGACTAATCAACAAGTGTGTGGTAGTGTATCTAGACGACGTAACTTTGTATTCAAATAATAGAGAAAAGCACATCCAACACTTAACTCAAATTTTTGAAAGGTGTAGGAGATATGGTATATCCTTAAATCCCAAGAAAACTATTTTCGACGTCGAGGAAGGTAAGCTACTAGGCCACATTATATCTCAAGCAGGCATTCGCATAGACCTAGAAAGGATTAAGGCCATAGTTCAACTCTCGTTGCCTCACAACAAGAAATATATAAAGTCTTTTTTTCGGGCAAATCAATTTCGTAAGGAAATTCACTCCCAATTTCGTGGAAACTATCAAACCCTTACAAAAGATGATTCACAAAGATGTCTAATTTAAGTGGGATGATGAACAAAAGGATGTTTTCAGCAATATTAAAACTGCTATATCCCAGGCCCCCATGTTACGAAGTCCCGATTTCAATAGGGATTTCTTCCTCTATACTTTCACCTCTGACCAGTCCTTAGCTGCATTATTGACTCAGAAGGATGATGATGACAACGAGGCTATGGTGTCATTCATGAGCACTAGTCTCTAGGGTGTCAAACTTAACTATCCTATTGTTGATAAACAAGCCTATGCGATATATAAGGCAGTAAAGCACTTCAGGTCTTACATCCTCAAGAAACACACCAAAGTGATTATGCCTCACCCTACAGTCTGATCCTTGTTTATTCAGCAAGAGATGGGGGAAAGAAGAGGGAACTGGATGGCAGTGGTCCAAGAATTTGATCTAGATATAAAACCTGCCAAACTAGTTAAAGGGAAAGGGTTGTGCAAACTTCCAGTTGAATCCCAGGACCAAGTAAACGAAGATTTTGGATGGGAGAATGAAATGAAATTATGGTGTGGTGAAGCTTCATACATTTCCCCAGGGCCCGAGTCTTGGTATGATAATTTGACTTATCTCCTACACCATGGAACTTGTCCAGAAAATCTCAACCCGAGAGAAAGGAGAGCTCTCAAGTTAAAGTTTGCATAATATCGCCTCATAAATTCGATACTCTTTCGGATTAATTATGATGGGGTACTCTTAAGATGTCTCGAACATGAAGACACAGAAAAATTTATGAAGGAGCTCCATGATGGCCTTGCCGGTGGACATTTCACAGGAAAAACCACTGCTCATAAGATACTGAAAGCTAGCTATTATTGGCCCACCTTGTTCAAAGACGCTCACACCTACACTAGGAACTGTAAAACTTGTCAAATAAGCACTTAGAGAGAGAAGATAGCAACAATACCACTCCAACCAGTGACTGTCTCTTAGCCTTTTGAGAAATGGGGGTTGGATATCATAAGAGAAAGTGGGCAGAGGCCATCCCTCTGACTCATGTAAATGAGAAGGTGGTGATCAAATTCATAGAACAACAACTGATCACAAGGTCTGGTGTCCCTTCTGTTCTAGTTTTTGATAATGCAACTTATTTTTCTTCCACTCTATTGACATATTTTTCTCTAGACAAAGGGATCATAATTAGGTACTCTGCAAATTATTATCCATGGGGAAACGGGGTGGAAAAATCAACCAATAAGAACCTAGTGAGAATATTAAAAAAGACGGTTGCAGATAACCAAAGGAATTGGCATAATCTACTCCATCACTTTCTATGGGCCGATAAGGTCACGCCCAAGGAAGCTATAGAAAATTCCCCGTACTTTCTGATGTACGGACATGAATCCATTCTCCCAAATGGGCTTTATCTTCCATCTCTTCAACTAGCCTGAGATTCCAACGGGGAACCCTCATCGGTCATACAACAAAGAATTAATACTCATCTCATGCTAGAAGAAGAGAGAAAAAAGGCTAGTTCAAAGTTTCTATCTCACCAAAATATAGTGAAAAGATGGTTTGATAAGCATAAGGCTAAGGAGAATTTTTTTGAAGTAGGAGACTTAGTTCTAAAATGGGACAGATCAAATGAGCCAAAAGGGAAGCATTCTAAGTTTCAGAATCCATGGCTTGGACCTTTCTAAGTGGTTGAGAAGATTGGGGAAGACACTTATCGGTTACAGAATCTGAGGGGGAAACCTGACGCCCTCCCAGTAAATGGCCAAGCCCTCAAACAATATTTTCAATAACAATAAAAAATAAAAATTAAAAAAAATTAAAAATTGTTTTAGTGTTTTCATGATTGCGAAATACATTTTTGTTTTCTTTTGCTTTATGTATTTCTGCGCTTTTGAAAGTTGTGTTTAGAAAGACAATGGTTGACCTTAAGTCATGCGACATAGCGAACTCTGTTCCGAACTCATCGCTCACATACAACACAAGAAACATCAAGGAACTTGCGGTTTCTTTGAGGGGTCCTCTATCTGACCTGTGGAAATGAACAACTTTGGAGAAATGTCAGAAGTGTCTTCTTAGTGTCCTGGTAAGACCTTAAGGAAAAGAAGGAAATTTGGAAAGGACTACATGAACCCCAAACACAAATCTAGAAAAGGATTCACCTTGACCATCTCACTTTGCAAAATAAACAGACATCATCCTCTCCCACTCGCCCGGGGCATCATGCTGGAATAAAGTTGATATAATCAAAAGAGTGAACAGTAGGAGAGGGTATGCAGATATCTCCACTGGGGCAATGGATGCTCGTTGGCAGCAGAGAATGGTCTGTGATGTCGGGGTGACTCTGTCGGGGCTATGGATGCTCGCTGGCAGCAAAGCAACACCAAATCAAGTGAGTAGAGGTAACTAAGGGCTTCATTCAAATGAATGCTTTGCTAGATTTTTGTAAAAAAGGGGCATGAGGCAGGGTTACAGGAAACGAAGGAGGAATAAAGGTTAAAATACCACGGGCAGGCCCGGAAGCATCAACCGAAGAATTTCTAATGCAAAGGTAAAAGGGGTTCTGATTTAAAACCAGTTAAAGTTCTCCATCATATTTCGTATCAACCAAGCGTGAAGAAGGAACAAAGATTATAATTTCGCCCAGTAAGTCGCCATTTGTTGAGCACTCAACACACCCTAAAAATCCTATCTCAAATTTTTAATTTTTGGGTACCACTTGATCTTTGCATTATCTGAATTCGACCTTAATATGAAAATGTTTCTTGTGCTTATCACTTTGTTTTTCATTTAGTTTTTTAAGTTTTCTTAAACATGCGATAAATCTATAAATAAAGAACTAAATAATCGACAGCCAAAACTTTTCCCAACGCGCTCGCGAACTCGGCATCGGAAAGAATTACAGGAGGAAGAAAATCACTCGAGAACACCGCAGTCACCGACCATTGTTCCTCATCAGCATCGGCGAACAGACGTTTTCTTTCGCAAACGAACTTCACCAAGGATATCACCGATGATCAATTCCTTCGGCATCGACGAAAGTTTAAAAGAATAAGTGTTGAATGAAAATGAAATAATAATCATTGATCGCCAACTTCCAAAATGTTTTCGGTATTAGGAGATTCGAAGGACGATAACCCACGAAGAAGCTACGTGTTAGTTTTATTTCTGAAGTTCGATCCTCAATATTCACCCGACATCGGCAGTCGCAATGTTAAGCTTAGTTTAGTGTGTTCGAATTAAACAAAGTCTCGAGTCCGACCATTACCCACGAACTAAGTTCCAGGTTTTATTTAATGAGTCTCGAGTCAGTGACGCCACATCAACATCAATCGACATCGGGAGTTTTTGTTAGGAAAATATCAACCAAAATACAAAGCAACTCAGAGCTATGCTAATTGTAAAAATCAGGGCTAATTTACAAGAAGCTAAGACAAGAACACAATAGTTTTACGCACAAAGAAAGAAACGATGCATTCAATTGTTATGACTAGAATCCTTTCGAAATTTTTTTGAAGTTTTATATATTAATATTCCCGTCGAGTTCAGGTTACATACAATAAACAATACCAACACCTTATGTCCAACCGACCCGGTCACATTGAGAACGTGAAAATTTTCACAACAATCAGGGAAATTTATCAAAATTATGCATAACGTCTAAGAAAACAAAATAGTGCCCACCATTCATGTCTCTTATGCACGCAGATTTTCTCCCGGGCTGCTCCACACTCCTTGTGGTGTTTTCATGTTCTTTTTTTTCGATACCCTTTGAGATTCGCGTAGCTACACGATCATATCTTGTGCCTCCCAAAGTTGTCTTTTAAGCCAGGTTACATTACCTTCATGACCTTGTAGTGATGACACCTCAGGGTTCTTTTCCCCCAACTGCCATCGTAACTCTCTATTCTCCTGGTAAAGTTAAGATATGAAAAGTTGTGCTTGTTCCAGCTGCTAGTTAGGATCTCGAGTGTTAGAACCCCATGTTTCCATGCTTCTTGTTCAGCCTCACTTCCCTGACTTGTGTTTTCGACCGGTTCGAGCTGGATATCGCACATTAAGGACTCTTCGGCAGCTAATCGTGCACACGATTCAACCAGCTTTTGGTGTTCCCCATCTTCCTTGTTTTTCCGAGGCCTCCCTCTCCTCTGCGGTATCTACTGTGGAGGGAGCATGTTCTCCAACCTGCGTCCTTCCGACGTAGTTTCTTCCACTTCGGTATCCACACGTAGCGACACTATAGCTTCCGCACGAAGGTCATAATTTTCCTTTGGAACCTCAGGAATACCCGCTGTAGATAAGAACGAGTCCCATGCATGTTGGGGCTCAGGCTTGGCACTTTGATTTCTCCGTAGACCCTGCCTCACATTTTGAGGAGATCCCATGGCGCAACAACGTATTTGTTTAGACATCCATGACTGGACAAAAGAACAAAACAAAAAGATTGATCGAATTGGGCTCACAAGACGAATCCCCACTTGTGCATAAGCTCAGGGAAATGAATATAACTCTTATAGAACATCTATAATTTATAACGGAGCAGGGCAGCGAGCCGAAGCGTTCCAGGGGGACACTAAATGCCTTGCCACAGGACATTTCAAAGAATTTTTTTGCTACATCTGCGCGATGCGTATGACTGAGGGCATGCAAGATGCAACCAATATGAATTGCGGAGGATGTGTGGTATGATCATCTTGATTTCTTTCAATCCCCCTAGCCTCCATAATGAGCTGATGATGGTCCATGTACTTGTTGATGCGACTCCCGTGAGAGCAATCTGCCTCGATTGGAAGCATTTAACGACTTCACTTATAACAGTATATGATCTTTTGGTAACTTACTCGTGCTTTTGCCACATGTTCGGCTCTAACATCCTTTCCCTTCCCCAAGGGCCAACCGACCACTGGCGTGACTTTGACTCTCATGTTTTATGTACCCGATCTACCATGCTGTGGCATGTAGATGTAACCCACCCCAACTGAAGAAAATGGAGGCACCAACAAAGACAGTACAGGTAATCCGAAAGGTTGCAAATATCACGTAAGTACCAAACAACCATTATTAGCGAGATTTACGGGTATGCATCAGTCTATTTTTCTTCCCACTTACGTTTTTCATATATTTTGTCGAGTATTGTCCTATAAGCAATTTATAAAATGATTTTAATCCCTAGTACATGAAATATATCTCTGACTACTAAGCAACATTGTCTCTATGACTTGACCGAGGAATTCGGGAGAAACCAAGTTTGAAAAATAAAAAAAGGGTTGAAGGATATCGGACTCACTGAGTTCGGCACCCCCGACAACTTTGTCGACTTGTGTGACATAGTCGAATCACATACCAAGAAATATTTATTGTGGGCTGAAGAGCTAGCGAAGGTGGCCGACACAATGCCAGGACAAGTGAAAAGAGTTATGGAACATCCAATTAGAGCTCGAACTGTGCTACAACAGTTAAACACCAGTCTAGTGAAGTATTGAGCGCATGCAGTGGAGGTCAGAGGAATTTATGCGGCTCCAATGGAACAACACAGATTTTCATGGGCCCAAACTTGCGAGGAACTATTTATTAGTTGGTCAAAGTATGAGAAAAGTCACCCTTTCAAGTGATATCTCAAGTTGATTGATAAAGAAACTGTTAGAAGAGGATGCCACATGGTGAATTTTGTTTTGTTCAAACTACACTTGCCATGTGACTAATTAGTTGAGAGGTTGATGGTTGTTGCAAGAACTCTTTCTTTCTGGTTGTTAAGAATTATTTTGAAGCTCCCTTTGAATTTAGAAGTCCTTTTGGACCAAAGACAAAGTTATTTTCATCAAATGCATGTGATTGGACGTGGAGAAGAACTATTTCCTATCTCGTTTCATGAATGATGTTGTAATGAGTAAGAGCTATTTAATCTATTGTCAAGTTATCTGGCGCAATATTTTGTTTTTATTTACTTTAATGATGAAGATGAATTGTGGTGTTATTATGTGATGGATAATTAAGTAGGTGAATTATTTTTCTTGCGATTGTCTTATCGCATAAGTGTTTTCTTTCCGGTAATTAGTTTCTCAGACAGTAATTGGATGCTCACATGGTTAATGTATTAGTACTAGGCCTGTGGTGTAAAATTGTTGTCTGCGTGCTTGAGTAATAGGTTATCCCAAGTTCATCCTCTTCCCCAGTAGTTAATCTTAATTCTATTTTGTTTCCAAGTTGGTTTATACCAGCTTACAGATCATATCGGTCCCACCCAAGAGAAAATACCAAAAAGAGATAGTCTTAACTGAAGGAAGAGCCTTCACAAGAAAACATAAAGTCCATCAATAATTTGTCTGTATCGAAAGATCTGGAGAACCATTCCACTATTAAACATTGTAGATTCTAATTGGGCCTTGGTGGCGGCTTTGGTTCCTGCTGTTGAATAAAAGAACATAGGACCCATCAACACAGCCAACAGGTACAATGCCCGAGTAGGAATAGAAAAGAAGGAACAACGCTCGAGCAGGAGGTGTGGTGGGTCATCCTGGTGTGGAACTATGAGTGCGCCCATGGAGGTGAGGTGGGCCACAGAAGCTGCAACTGCAAGAGGTTTAGGTGGGCTCCTGAATTTTCACTCATTTGTCTCCAATAGACAAGAAGGTATTGTCATGTTTCTTATTATGTGTTTCTTTTTTCTTGTCCCCTATGGAAATGATAATACATTCAACACACATAAAAAAATGATTAGAGGTACCCGTCTCGGGTGAAACAAACCATTTAGGTCAAGTGAAAATTTCCTCTAAAAGCAAAGAAGGGAAGTGGGTTTGGGTCAATGCCAAATAGTTTTGGGGTATTTTAAAACGTAGATCTGCTCATCCAAAATGGGAACAGACAAGGAAAAAATTGGCCCTTCGTAATAAACTCTCAAACAATCCTCTTTTGCAAAGGTGTAACAACAATAGGAATAAAGACAACAATGATTATGAATTTTACAACCCCACATCCACACCTCTCGCATGGTCACCTGACCTATATGTGCAAGAGTTACTAAATGCCAAGAGGATATTGTAGGTTTTGGAAGTCAAAGGGCATGAGAGCGACCTTCAAATCCAACTATTGACAGTAGAAAACAATAAATTTTTAACAGATCAAGTGGAACTGTTGCAAGAAGTCCTTTTGGAAGCTAAGGCTGAATGGAAAGGCTTGAAGGAGGCCATCCAAATCAGAGAAGATTATGCTGTGGAAATTAAAGAGGGGATGAACTCTAAAACACCCAAAGCTGAAGGGAAAACATGTGAACAAGCATACACCCATGGAGTGAAAGCAAGGGATGAAGAGAAAGGGGATTTTACAAAAAAATCCAAAACTTGGGCACAAGTCATTAGCAATTTTTCCCATAAGGAAAAATAAACATACAGCCAGGGGGATGACATGCAAGGTAGAGAAAACAAGGAAAGACAAGGCAGAGCAACAAACGTAATTATCAAAGGTGTGAGAGAGTATGGAAAAAATGAGTTTACTCTTGACCTTGCAAGTGAATTTTTGAAGGACAGGTTTCTTTGGCAAGGTCGAATTTGCCAAGCATGGAGGG
The DNA here is from genome assembly GCA_010110895.2 of Picea sitchensis. Taxonomy (NCBI): domain Eukaryota; kingdom Viridiplantae; phylum Streptophyta; class Pinopsida; order Pinales; family Pinaceae; genus Picea; species Picea sitchensis. Next base: position 54,592 of record SNQJ01S0041477.1, read on the forward strand.
TGGGTAAGCCTAGTGGTGAGAGATCTAGGCCCATAAAAGTCATCATGTCAAGCATATGTGACAAGAAAATTATCCTAGGCAAGAAGCAACTCTTGAGAGGCTCTCGCTTTTTTCTAAACAAAGATTTAACTATTAGACAGCAAGAGGAAAGAAGGGAAGAGTTGTCAAAGGTTAGGGAAACAAGGGATGAGGGGAAAAGGGCATGGTTGTTCAAAGGAAAAGTTGTTATTGCCTTTTTCAATCCTCATTCTAAAACGAGACAACAAGCTGGTAGCCAAGAAGGGAAAACAATTTCATTAGCAGGAAAATATGAAACAAGGCCAGTATGGAGAAATAGGGGTGAAGACTCAACTTTGAGTCTTGTAGACCAAAACAAATAGCAATCAAATTACTTCTAGGTTTCCTTAAGATTAGTTTGCTGGAATTGCAAAGGTTATCCTTGGAGGCGGGGACGTGGATTAGGACCTATTGCGGAAGACAGAGACAAAATTTGTCTATTGGAAACACATGAGCATGAAGGGTGCAAGACACCTATGTTTGAAGAGTATGTGAAGATGGAAGTGTGGAAAAAGAAGCTGAAAATGGTAAAGGACATGGGGGTATCATGGTCTTAGTGAAGAAAAAAAAAGGTCGTCTCATTCAGTTAGAAAGAGAAGACTCAAATAAAAAATTCATTTGGTTTAAGATATCAGAAAATGGTAACATCGTTAGGATTGCAGCATGTTATTTTTCCCCACAAGTTTCAAAAACTTACAAAAATAGGGGGCTTGACTACAAAGACCCCTTTGCAACCTTAAAAAATGATATTGCAGCGTAATCTCAACTAAGTGAAGTCCTTATACTGGGTGATTTCAATGCTACGACAACATGTGAACAAGCTAGTATTATTCATTGTAAGGAAGATTGCAACCCCATTTGACTTACAGAAGAAGGAAATCATCAGTGGAAAAGAGTCTCAGAGGACAACAAAATATGCAAATTTTTTTGGGAACAACTGGTTACTTTATGTGGGGCATTTGACTTAATCATTTGTAATGGGTTGGCTAGATGGGTGAATTCTGGCAATTTCACCTGCAATACCTATAATGGACCAAGTGTAGTAGACTATGCAATTTGCTCACATGGCTTGTGTGAGAAAATGGAGGAAGTTTTGATTGGTGAACAACTGTGGGAGTTGAAATTTGATCATAAAATGATCTATTTAAGTCTAACTTGCGCTGAACAACAACAACATGGGAATACAAATCAACACATTCAACAACCTCCTTCAAAGGGCAGAATTCTGTTGACTCAAAAAAACTGTAACACCTTCAAGATAGCGCTAAAGAGGTTGTTTAACAATGAGAAAATTCCGTCCCAAGGCCTTCATAGCCATGAGATAACAAATTTAATCCAAAGCGTACTTACAGAATGTAAAAGAGAAAAAAATAGGAAATCTGAAACAAACTGCTTTTCGGTTAATGTTTGGTTTGATGAGGAATGCAAAATAGAAAGGAAAACTTTGAAAGAGTCAAGCCAGAAAGAAATAAACATAAAATCTTACAAGCAAATTGTAAGAAAGAAAAAAGATGATTTCATGATCTCAAGGAGGGAGGAACTAATCTTCTTGGGGAAAAATAACCCCAAGTTATTTTGGAAGGAACTCCAAATGAAAAAGAAACAAACTGGAAATAATATCACATCCTATCAATGGTTCGAGTATGCAAAGCAACTTTATGAGCAATATCCTAAGGTAGACCCCCCTCCTTTGGTCAACACTAATACTAAGCTCTTCATCGTGCAAGAAATTGAGGTGGGTATCAAAAAGTTGGGTGTTGGAAAAGAAAAAGATTTAGTTGAACTCCAAGTAGAATATCTAAAGTGGGGCTCAAAAACTCTTGCACCTCACATTATGAAATTTTTTGACAACATCATTCAGCAGGGATTCCCTACAGATTGGACAACGAGCCTAGCAATACTGCTTTTCAAGAGTGGGGATGTCAACAATCCCTCCAACTATAGGACCATAATGATAAACCCCTTGTTTGCAAAGTTATTTGGAAGTATGTTAGAAAATAGAATCAACAAGTGGGCGGAAGAAGGGGATAAGCGTGCTAAAGGGAAAGCAGGTTTGAAACTTAAACACTCAACAATTGATCACAGTATAACTCTAAGGCACATCATTAAAAAAATGTGGGAGAAAAAAGAGGAAGTCTTTTGTTGCTTTGTCGATTTCAAAAAAGATTTTGAAACAGTCCCTAGAGATAAGCTTTGGCATAGAATGGAGGAACTTGGGGGTCCTATACATCTTAGAGCAGTCGTTCATAGGCTATATGAGGAGGTTAAAGTCAGAATTAGAATGTCAGTTGGTATCTCCGAAAGTTTCAGGAGCGATATAGGGGTCAAGCAATGGTGCCCATTGTTCCCTACCCTTTTTGGTTTATATATAGACAAACTTGAAAAGTGGTTAAACTCACAGGAGGGTGATGGTGCTATTTTGGGTGATTTTGTGATAATGCTTCTCTTGTATGAAGATGACCTTATTTTGATTTCTAAATCCTCTCTTGGGTTCCTTGGGTTCCAAGAACACTTAACTTCCCTTGAGCACTTTTGCAGTACAATGGGGATGCAAGTGAATACTAGCAAGATGAAAGTGGTGATTTTTTCTAGCAAAATAAAACATAAGCAACATAAGTTCTACTTTGAAGGAAACACTCTTGTAGAAGTGGCAGATTACAAATACCTCATAATTGACTTCAACAAAAATCTAAGTTGGGAAGGTTGCAGAAAGAAAATAACTTTGGGAGGTTGGAAAACGTTCTATGCCTTTCAAAATAGGTGCAGAAAAGAAGAGCTATGGGATTGGAAGACTATGCAAACTCTCTTTGGGCTTTTAGCGATCTCGGTGGTTTTATATGGTTGTGAAGTGTGGGCCAGCAATGCAACTAACTTACAATGGAAGCAAATTGAGAAGATTAAAAAACGCTTGATCACAAACAAGTTTAAAATTAAAAATTCAGTCCCTTATGATATCATGCTAAGTGAAATGGGGGTTGCTCCTATTGAAACAATTGCTATGGTGCGTCTCATAAGATATCTAAAAACAATTGAGCAAATAGAAGACACTCGGTGGCCTAAGGTTATCTTCAATGACATATTGTGCAAAAGAAAGAAGATGTGGATGCAACAAAATATTAAATGGCTTAATAAATGAGATATCCACTTGAACAGGTGCCCTACGAACAATAAAGAGATAAAGACTTTTGTTATTGATAGGTTCCACAAGCGAACTTGGGATAAAGAGATTGGGAGAAAGAAAGAGTATTATATTGAAGAGTTTAACCCCACATATAATCATCATCAAAAAGCGTACATAGAGGCCAATATTTCTTGGAGAGCCAAAATTCTTATTGCCCAATTAAGAACCAATTCCCATCAACTCCGTTGTGAAACTGGGCGTTGGAAAAGACCTAAAGAAGCTTCGAAAGAAAAGGTGTGTATGTTCTGCACCTCCGGAAAAGTGGAAACAAAAAATCATTTCATCTTAGAGTGTGAAGCCTTCAAAGACAGCAGGGACAGCTATATAAGTATCTTGACATCTAGCTCTTGGAATAACTTATTCAGTGAGGGGATAGTGGAGAAATTGGGGGAGCTCATCATCAAGTTGAACAGGAAAAGGGTTGAATTGCAGAAATCAGTGTGTGAGGCGGTCTGTCCCATAAGCTATTGTTAGCCTCGTGGACGTTAAAATCATTTTCTTTCTTTCTTATCTATTTTTCTGAAACATGTCTGAAGTAGATGAGAAATTTTCGGCACAACTTTCACCGCATCTCTACTAAAACAATGATAAAAGAAAGTTGTGGCCGACAAAACCCAACGCTGGAGTTGAATCTCCAAAACTGGAAAGGATTGGATTGTGGTGGAAAATTTCCCAACCCAAGTCTT
>SNQJ01S0041477.1:58610-72842 GCA_010110895.2 Picea sitchensis
AGAGAGGAGACCGTCAAATTGGACTATCATTTTCTTATATTCACATAATGTTCTAATATTAAATTTTAGTTGGCTTACAAATTTCATAAATTATTAAAATATCATTGTATTAGTAATAAATTAAAAAATTAAGATTTAGAAAGCTCATTTTTCATATTATAAGTATGTAAAATGAGTTTTCTAAATTTAGTATGTACAAATTTATATAAAATTAAGATTTAGATAATAATAATATATACTTTATATAAAAAAATATAAACATTTTATTCATAATAAATTTGTATAAATTAAAATTAAAAATATTGTAAATTTGTATAGAGTGAAGTTAATAATGTGTATTTTATATAAAAATATATAAACAATTTATATGTTATAAAATTGTATAAATTGAAATTAATAACCTTCAATATTTTTTATTTAATAAATTTTGTTCGAAAGTTTAAAATAAATATTAAATTTTAATATTTATTAATAACGATGGTGATTGTTAAAGTCCACTGAAATCAAAAGTAGTAAATAAAAAATACTTTTTAACTTAAATGAATTTTAATATATAATTGAAAAATACTTTAACAAAATTTGTGAATAAATAAAACTTAAATTAAACCAAAAAAATGTGATTAAATAAAACTCAATTATAAAACTTAAATTAAACAAAATTTGTGATTAAATAAAACTCAACAATAAAACTTAAATTAATTTAAGTAAATATTTAACCTTCTATAATGGTTGCTGCAAAGCGATGAATGATGAAACGATCAAACAATCTTGACAATATTCATCCAAAATCGAATATAATATAATTGTTCATTGACTAATAATAACAATCAATAATATCAGTCCAAAGTAACTCGCGGTTGTTTAGCCAATTTGGAAGCCGATTCGTATAAATAAATTAAAAAGACCAAAATAAATAATAGTTGGGTGGCCAAGCCAATTAAAGAAAATCCCGGCGTCCAATTCTGAGGCTGAGTACCAGGCGCATTCTAACTCAATAGGATCTCTAATTCAATGAATAAATGACCATTATAACTCAACCAGATCTGATGCTATTAGTGAATTTTTAGGATTTTGTTAGTGAGAGCATAATATTGTTTTTATTTTTAATTATTTATGTATTCTTTAATGTTGAGTAGAACACTGGAGATAGTTCTGGAGTCCTCTCTTTGCCAATTTTCAAACATGGTTTTGTTCTTGTATTTCCAAATTCTCCAACTAACCAGAAAATGAATATATCTCATCCTTGGAAATTTTGTAAACCAGTGTAATAAATTTCTATCAAGAGTAGATTGCATCGATGAATCTGATATATTGAGGGAAATTAAAATTTCTTTCCAGATTTTCTGTGTGGTTTCACAGTGTATGAGCAAATGTTCTGTAGTCTCATCATCTTGGAGACATAAAATGGAAACAACATGACCTATGCTTCCCCTTTTCTTATAGTTTGCACCAGTAAGGATATAATCTTTTAAGCATAACCACATGAAACATACAATTTTACTTGGAATGTTAACACTCCAAATGGATTTATACCACCATTTACAGTCGCCAAAATGTGAATTACTAGCAATGCATTGATATACTAAGTTTAATGAAACTGCTCCAGAAGCCCTATTCCATGACCAAACAAGTTTATCATTTGAGTTATTTAGAGAAACTCCATTACTCTTCAACATGAAAATGTACCTGTGCCATTCATTTGATAGATTTTCATTTAATTCCAACTGATTGGAATTTATTCGTTTTTTAGAAAGGTTTAGTGTATTTGAAACAACTGCTTGAGCAATGGTATAGATGCCATTATTATTTAGGGTATGGATTAAGGGAGCATAAATATTATAAGTAGAGTTATCTCCAATGAATGGATATTTCCCAATAATAACTTGATTCTCGATCCCTATTTGCCAGGCCAACCACTGCTTGATGATATGAAATGAGCTCATAAAATTTATCCAGAAATTTGAGGCATTAGGATAATTGAAATTCCCTTTTTTGATCCAAGAAATCAAATCGATTCCTTTTAAATATTTCCTTTTAAGTATTTGACTCCAAAGACTGTTGCCAAAGAGCCCTCTCCAACAAGATTTTGCAGCTAAAGATTTGGCGAACCAATAAATGTTCTTGATACCCCAGCCACCTAAAACTTTTGGAGTTGCAATGGTTTTCCATTTGGTTAAGTGAAGTCCTGAAGATTTGTTCGATCCATTCCATAAAAAAAATTGCCATTAGTTTTTGAATTTTGTGCAGAGTAGAGGTAGGAATCTTCGCTAAGCTGAACCAATAAACTGGAATACTTTGAAGAACAACTTTCACTAAAACCAGTCTTTTGCCTAGAGAGAGCCACCAAAAAGTCCAGTTGTTAATTATTTTAGCAATCTTCTCAACCAACCAATTCCAATCCACAATTCTGTAACTATTTGGCTTTAAAGAGATGCATAAATATTTCATACCTTCCTCCAAGTTTTTGAAGGGAATGTTAAACTCTGAAAATAAACTTTGTTTGATTCTAGAGTCTATATTCTGAGTTAGAAAAAATGACTTTTGGCAATTAACCTCCATACCCGAAGCTGTACAGAACATTGTTAAAATGTGTTTAGAAAACAACTAGTCTTTAAAATCCCCACCTCCAAGGATTAAGACATCATCTACAAAGAGTAGATGTGACACAATGTTTGTACTAGTAACTTTGAGTCCGTGGAAGGAACTTTCATCGAAAAATTTCCTCAAAAGTCTACTGAGCCATGCAACTACCATAAGAAACAAAAGAGGAGAGAGGGGACAACCATGTCGTAATCCCCGTTGACTTTGAAAAAAGGTCGTCGGGGATCCGTTGATTAAAATATCGTATTTACTGTGGAAATGTATGCCATGATCCAGTGGGTGATTTCCAAATTTAAACCAATCTAAATTAACAACATTCTGAGGAAATTCCATCTTACCTTATTGTATTCTTTTTTCAGGTCCAGCTTGAGGATAACTGTGTTGTGTTTCTTTGTCTTGGTTGAGAGTAAACATTCCTGTGTTATGCCAACAACATCGAAAATTAGGTGATCCTTTAAGAAACTTAACTGTTCATGTGAAATACAATCAACAAGGTTTGTTTTTATCCTTGTAGCAATAATCTTGGATATGACTTTGTACACGAAATTACAAAGTGCGATTGGCCTGAATTCATGAAAATTATTTGGCTTATTAACTTTAGGAATAAGAGCGAAGAATGTGGCATTAAGAGAACCCGGAATAAATCCAGTAACTCCGGATTCTTCAATAGCTAAGTGGAGGTCTCTCCCCAAAATCTCAAAGAAAGAACTGAATATTTCTTGTGTCCAACCATCGAGGCCTGGGCTTTTGTCCTTGGGCATCTTGAAGACAATGTATTTAGCTTCACTTAATGTAACAACTTTACCAATCTCTTCGCAGTCTGATTCACTAAAAAACTTAGGCATTAGTGCAAGGACTTTGAGTTGGCAGTTTGTATCTTCAGGCTCAATGGATCTAGATTGTGATTTGAAGTGTTCCAAAGAAATATTTTTTATTTTAGAATCAAATGAATGGAGAACACCTGAATCATCTTCAATATCCCATATTGTATTATGTTCCCTCCTCATAGTGGCATATTTATGGAAAAACTTAGTATTTTTATCACCGTTGATGAGCCAAATAGCTCTTCTTCTGAGTCTCCAAGAATTTTCTTCAATAGCTAGTATCTTTTCTTTTTCTAGCTTCAAAACTCTAAGAAGGTTTAGGTCTTCTTGCTTGAAAATCTATGACAGACACTTGTCAAAAATATAAGTCATCTTGGATTCTATTTGGAGCAAATCCGATTGTAACTGTGCTTTTTTATCTCTTTGCCAATTGATCACTGCTTGTTTTAAATACTTTAGTTTTGAAACCAGAAGTTGTATGGAGGAGGAATCTGACCACTGACTTAAATCGGACCACATTTTCTTGATGAGAGAAGCAAATTATGGATCTTTACTCCAAGTAGAATTGAATTTAAACGATGGCTTAGTAATCTGAGAGGGGGAGTCTAGTTGAAGGCAAATCAGATTATGATCCGAGATGTTTGAATTTATAACCCAGGTTCCGACCTTGACATTGTTTTTGAAAAGGGATTTGTTAATAAAGAAACGTTCCAATCTCTTTGCAATACCATCAAATACCAGCTCTGCCATTACGCCAGGTGGGAGTAAGTTTGGTAGGTTGGACATCCACTAATCCAGCGAATTGGAAGTGACTTGAAAAGAAGTCTGAGAGTGGATCTGATCTTTCATTAGCCCAACAAATTTCCTTTGAAGAAAGAGTGAAGTTAAGATCACCGCCAACGATAAGGTCCTTCTCTTCCAGTAAATCGGACTGAAAAATAGGGAGCCAAAATAAATCCCTATCCTTGTAGGGAGCATACCAGTTAAGAAACTTTACTTTTTTTGTTGAAGGTTTGATCCTACCTTCCCGATAAATACCTGCAAGGGTGTCCATAGCAGAGAGATCAGCATATGCTGAATTCCACCCACACAGTAACCCACCTGAACGACTGTAAGGGTCCAGAGCCACAACATTCCAAGAGGGAAGACACTGTAGAAAAAGTCTGGAAGTCTTGTCTCTGCTAACAAAGGTTTCTTGGATGAAGACAATATCTGGTTTAACTTGAGAAAACAATTCTTTAAGGGAGACAATTTTAAGGGGCCCCCCAAACCCGCGAAGATTAAGGGAAAGAAGGATCATAAAGGAAACTGGGTTATTCGACAGGCCTGCTCTAAGGGCCGAAGAGGAAGATAAATCATAATCTAGTATCAAAGTAGCTGGGGGGGACGTGGAAAAAGGGCAGTCCATAACTGGAAGAGTTAAATCTTTAAAAGAAGCTATTCCTCCCTCCGTAGCTCTTGGAGGGGATTTTGGAACACAGACTCTCATTTTTTTCCTAATAGTGACATTAGAACGAAGTGTGGCGGAAGGTGGAAGAATTGATAAGTTAGATATTGGGAGGGGTTTGGGATCGAGGGAGTCTACAGATTTAGGAAAAGGAAAGGGGGAAAGAACATTAGGAGTGTCAGGGGTAAAAGAGGAAAGGGTAGGCTCCTTCATANTTAACAGGATCAATCACAACAAGATTCTTAACAGATAGAGGAGCAGCGTTTAAAGGATTAGTATCAGAAAGGGAGGGGGTCAGCAAGACGTTCAGGTTTGCATAATCAGAACCCAAAGGTTGTGTAGCAAAAACAACGGGTGAATTTTTTAGATTTTTCATGAGTATACCCAGAAATCTCCAAATAAATCCAAAACCCATTTCTCATTACAAAACAGGTAATTAACTTTGTATGGGGTGAGCTTATTAAAAAATGAGGAGAAAAAAAGTTGCATCTTACCTAAAAAGGTGTCGTTGTCGAAAGGGCCCACTTTCGAGTCAACAGAAGGAGAAATAGTTGTCGTCGAGGGATCAGAGTTACGTGAGCAGACCATGGAAGTTGGGAAACTTGATTTGAGATGGCCCGTTTTCCAGCAGACATGGCAACGGAAGGGTTCTTTCCAGAAATCAACTGATTGAAGGAAGTGGCTATCCCTAATGGTGATATCAATAACATCTAGTAGTCCATTATCCAGGTCAGGTTCTACCAGGAGCCAGACCAATATTTTTTGATGTTTGTGGAGCAACGACTCATCAAAAAATATAAACTTACCTACAGAGTTTGTGATAGCTTCGAAAATCCAGATGGACCAGAACTCAATAGGGAAGTCTAGTAAGAGCATCCAAAAAAACCTTTTTCTGAAATTTTCCTGAAGAGGATTGAACCCCGGACACCACCTTTTCAGCATCAAAACACCCTTACCGAAAATCCAAGGTGTTTCTACTATGTGAAGAAGATCACTTTCAGATAGAAAGTGAAAAACCAACCAGTGCTTTGTGAGGAGGCTGAACCTTGGACAGTAACCGAGGATGGGCTTCCAGACGAAAATCATCCACTTAGTTAGATTTCACATACTCATCCTTGCATAAAAAAACTTGCCAACGAGAGTTTTTTTCATAAGTCCTAAAACTCTATCGAAGGATACATCACGACCGAGAACGCAGCAAGGCTTGTCTGCATAGGTCTTCCAACACTTTTTCTTGCGGTTGAAACGTGCAATAGCACCAGTGGAGTGGTTGTGTCCAGTGCCAAAACTTTGTAGGCGTGAGGCCTGGGGAGAGAGAGCCAGCAAAGAGGAACTAGAGAAGGGAAAGGTTTAAGAGTGAGAGGAGAAATGGAACAATCTGCAGCGGAAGGGGAACTATGGAGAGGGAGAGCAGGAGGACTCGTGCCAACCACGTGAAGAGTGCCAAGTGGACAAGATCTGGGAGGAGACTTAAGCATCTGTCAAGCAGAAGGCAGGGAGAGTAATGTGAGAGTAAAGGAGCTGAAATTAGTAGTTGTGTGTAATGAAGGGGTCGTATATCTCGCAACAGATGAAGGCATAGGAGGATGAGTAGTATGTACCTGACATTGACAATCATACAAGAGTTTGTAGGTCTCGTCAGCAAGAAAAAGCTTGTCATTTTCCCACAACTCTTCCTCGTCAGCCCAAGTGAGGTCGAGTCTTTCCATCTACTTTAGAAACAAGTCACCTAGACTGAGTTGTAACCCCATCTAGTGAAAGACACCAAATGTGTCATGTCAGGGCTGAAAAGGTGACTGAGGCTACCCGACTCAGTGCAAAGTCACCACGGGAACCCTAAGGGGCTTCTATTATTCCTTGTCTCCTCAGCCTTCCCCCCATTTTTTTTTCTTCTCTAGCTCATATTATTACTTATTCTTATCTGGCGGCTCTCTATTATTCCTTCCCAGTGACGGTTCTCTCTTCTTTCTTGGTGATGGCGGTAGGTGGGACTAGACACTTTCTCTTGACCCTGGCTCGATGACACAGTGCTGCGATATGAGTGATGAATCTGGGGTGGGCGCCCGGTGTGGTGTTGTCCTGATCTTCGTTCGTTTTGGGCTTCCTCTTCGCTGCTCCGGCTCTTGCTTGCAGGGCAGGGGGGCTTCTCTCTTGCTTGTTCGCGTGGTTCTATCTCGCATGCTTGGTGGCTTGGTCACCTAGAAACCTACTGAAGAACTAGCTATGTCCACCTCCATCCTCCTGGACCTACTAACAAAGTTGATTATACTTATTTCTTTAAAATATTCTAATGTAATAATGGTATGTAATGTAAAACTAAAAGGCAAAGTTATTACCTCTTAAAAATATTTTAATGTAATAGTTTGATGTAATCTAAAGATAAAAGGTAAAGTGATTACGAAACATTTAAAACTTATAATAATATATTATTTGTGTATAGTCTAAAGGAAAAAGAAAAGTGGGAGTGACTACTTCATACCTTTAAAAATGGAAATAGTATTTGAAATCTCCTCTCCACAACATACTAAATTAAATTAAATGTTAAGAAAAAGAAAAGTGGGAGTGACTACTTTGTACCTTTAAAAATGGAAATAGTATTTGAAATCTCCTCTCCACAATATAGTAAATTAAATTAAATGTACTAGACTTAAATTTCATATCGAATATCTTACAAGCCAATATCGTCTTGCTAAAATAAGGAAAATGTTTTAAAAATAAATCACAAATCAATTCTAGATATCTTCTTGTAGGAAAATATTTTTAAAATAACTCACTAATCAATTCTTCTTCCTTCTTATAAAAAATAAAAATGATCCAAAAAGCTATATCATATTGTCAATGACAGATACTATGTTATAGCTATTATATTTTTTTAGATATTATATTATAAGATAATTTTATAGATAAAGAATAAATGACAACTAACATATTGTCAATGAAAAATACTATGTTATAGTTGTTATATTTCCTTTTTATAAATAACAACAAATGTTAAAGTAAAGTTTAGAAAACCCAAGCTAATTCTCTTTGTATCCTTATATTTCACTAATGAATTCTATGTTGGAATTGAGGAAACAATCAAAAGAGGTTAAATTTGGTGGTTCATGTAATGGTGGTAGTTCATATAACGGTGAAGACATTATATATATGTAGTCATGAGAGACATACACAAGTTTTGTAAATGGAAATATTGTAATCTTTAACTTTGAGAAATAAGAATAATGATACCTTGCCCCATGGATGTTTCCTTGGCATATTGTGAGGGTTTTTCCATGTAAATCTATGTCTTGTTGATTGTTATTCTATTATCTTCTTTTATCTTTTTTCGTTATTTCTTCGCAACTAATTTTGCAAATTATATGATTTTTTGGGATCACGTTCCAATAAGAGGTATTAGAGCCACGATGATTTGAATCAAAGGATGAAATCACCAATAAAAGGGAGAGTTGACCTGTGTGGAGAACTGCTTAGGCATTTTACTTGTTGGCAATGTGGATTATTTGAAGTAGAGGATGAAATCATCAAAAAAGGGGAGAGTCAATCCATGTGGAGAACTATGTAGGTGTTTTACTTGCCAACGATGTGGATTAATTGAAGAGAAGGACAAAAAAACGCATAGAAAGGGGAGATTCAATCCATGTGGAGAAGTACCCAAAAAAAATAATTTAGTCACTATGTTAGAGTTTAGTGTTTTTTCCACAACATCAAATGGTGAAGGTTTCAAATCAAAAGTTCAAGGTGGAGAAATTCAATGGGAAGAATAACTTTGAGTTGTGGAACCTCAAGATGCGAAATCTGTTGGTGCAACAAGGACTACACAAGGCATTGGAAGGAAAGACAAAGAAACATGAGAGAATGACTAACAAGGACTAGGAATATCTAGACACGAGAGCACTCGAGACAATTTGGATGTGTTTGGAAGATGATGTTCTTTTTAATATTTTTGGAGAGGAAACAACATCAAGATTATGGAGTAGAATGGAGAACCTTTACATAACAAAATCCTTGACAAACTGAATCTATTTGAAGAGGAAATTGTATAGTTTAAGAATGAAAAACGATAGCAAAATTGATTATCGTAAAAAATCATCGTAAAAATTGATGATCATTATGTGTCAATTAACTAGCATGGGCGTAAAAATCGAAGCTTAAGACAAGGAAATCATGTTATTGTGTTCATTTCCTGAATCTTGGGACCACTTAGTCACTTATATTAGTTTTAGCACAACAAAAACTCTTGATTGTGATTATATTGTGGGAGCCTTTTTGTCAGAGGAGCTATGGAGGAAATAGAGTATAAAAACCTCCACACCAGAAGCAATTGTGGCTAGGGGTCAATCCAAAGAAAAAGGGGAGAATTGAAGAGCTACAACTAGATCTAATTCAAAATTTAAAAAGGGTAAGAAAAAATGTTAGTACTACAATACATTAAGGAATCTCAAGAAATATTGTTGAAAGAGGCAAGGATCCAAGGATGACTCCACAAAGGAACCAAATACGATCGAGACAATTCCAGGTATGGTTGATGAAATATTATCTCCTAGTAATATCTCACAATATCATGGAATGGTTACTATATTTTGGGGCTTCGCATCATCTGTGTCCACATAGGAGTTGGTTTTATTCTTACCAAGATATTGATGGAAATATTATTCTTATGGAAAACAATGTTTCTTATAAGATTGTTGGGATTGAGAGAATTAAGATTAAAAAGTTTGATGGTATGGTAAGGACGTTAATAGAGGTAATACATGTACCAAAAATAAAAAAAGAATATAATTTCCTTGGGATTTTTAGAATCTAGAGGTTATAAATTTACAATTCAAGGCAGAGCACTAAAGGTGTCCAAGGGTATTTTGGTGGTAATGAAGGAAACAAATATTGGGAACCTTTACAAGATGGAAGGGAATACTCAAATAAATGAAGCAATAGTGGTATTTGAGGAAGCAAATGAATTTACTTGTTTATGGCATCAACTAATAGGTCATATGGGGAAGAAAGGTATAGAGATATTGATAAAGTGTAAGTTACTTTCATACTTGAAATCTTTGAATTTCTACAAGCATTGTGTTTTTGGTAAGTAGTGTAGATAGAAGTTTAAAACATGAAATCATAAAAGTAAGGGTGTTCTAGATTATAATCATTAAGAGGTTTGGAGACCATCCCCTACAACTTCTTTTGGAGGATAATCATATTTTGTGACATTTATATATGATTACTCTATAAAGGTGTGGGTCTATATTCTCAAAAGAAATGCTGATGTCTTTAAAGTATTTAAGCAATTTAGAGTTTTTGTTGAAAATAGAACTAGCAAGTCAATCGAGTGTTTAAGAATAGATAATGGAGGCAAGTTCACATCTTTGGAATTTGAAAGTTATTGTAAGGAAGTTGTGATAGAAAGGCATAAAACCATAGTTTACACTCCTCAACAAATTGGTGTGGTTGAACATGACTCTTCTAGAGAGAACAAGAGGCATGCTTGTTGGCACCCTAAGGGTTTGAAGACTAACCACACTCAAGAATATGCACTACGCGGTGCCAAGTTTCAACATCTGTGCTAGCCAAGGATTTATTATGTGCGCTAACACATTTTGTATTGCATGCAAGGACTTAAAGAGACTGCATGAAGATCATATCCGCAAAGATATCCATGAATCATTGTAACTATTTTTGTAACAACTTGACTAGTCATGGTTGAGGTTGTGGATGAGTTGCAGGATTGTTATGATTTCCACGCTCCTTGGACAATATGGCGCGATGCATGCTGATATGTAAGGTTTGGTTTTTTTTTCACTAAAGGAAGTAGCATGCGAATGTATATGTTGTAGAGCAGTTAGAGTTTCAAGTTCCATTTTGTATCAGTAATGGTTGTGTATAGAGATATTGTGTGTGTAAATATGAGAGAGAAAGTAGATCTAAGTGGATGGTGCGTCTCTGTTTGGACTGTTAATGTATCTTGAGTAGGCTTCGGTCTCTATGCATGGAAATTTATTTGAATACCTTTGAGCTTAATGAATAAAAGATGAAGCACTTTGATCTCTACATATGATGAGTTATCGTCTGACTATATGCCTGTTTATATTATTCTACGCAGTAAGATAGTTGTAGTTATGAATGACTGAATGATTAGTTCATGAAGGTTTCTTATATGTTTTATTCCTTCACACCCTACACAAGACCAATGGTCTTTGTGATTCTCATGGCATCTCGAGTGAGACCTTCTTCACTTCTTGAAGACTGAATATGCCGACACCAAAAAATCTCAACACCAAAAATTTGGATAAGCAGAATTATAAACTTTAAGCGGTACAATCCTTAGATGGCGTGCCCCTCATGAGATAATTCTACTTCTTAGGGATGGGTGGGAGGTAAAAGTTCTTAGGGCTAGGTTGGAGGTAAAAGAAAATGCAAGACTAAATAGTAGATTATATTTAAATATTCTAAAGACTCCAAATATTTGGAAATGGATTTAATTTAAAATAGGGGTGAATGTTGAATGTTGGTTTTATTTTTATTTATTGGATTTGGATTTTTATTATGTTATATAAATATATATATTTGCAATTTTCAATAATAAGATTTAATTAAAAATTGCAATTTTCAAATTATAAAATAATACATATTTAGATTAAAAAACTAAATACATATTAAATGATCAAATAAAATAATTTATTAAAAATAATAATAAAATTATTTTAAATCAAGAAAACAAGTCCATACTTGTAATAATTATTAATGTGATAAAGGGAAAAAAATTCTAAATAAGTAATTATTAATGAGAAAGGGAAAAAAATTCTAAATAGTATATACAACCTATTATCATACTTAATAATACTTTCTAAAGACATATTCTAATAGCTAAAAAAAAAATATCTTAAAAAAAAAATTTAGACAAACATTTTGCCAATCAATTTTAATCATGATCTAAAATATACAGGCAAATATTCTTGAAATTGCAAGCTATATATCCAACTCTCCTTCAATCTAATTGTAACCGCTTTCTATATTATTGAAAATGCAAGCTTAAGATCCAATTCTCATTCAATTTAAATCGTAACCGCTAAATTGCTATGGTTTTGAATAATTTTTTAATGAAACGTGGGTGAAGTCTTGGTTCAATTACCCCAACGAAGGAGAAAAGTTGTTTCTTCATTACAGTTAGATTGCTCGTCCGTGTGTATGTGCATAACTTTTTCTCCAACTTTATGTCTTACCTGTACATCTTTGATTTCTTATATCACTTTTTGTCCAACTTTATGTCTTATCTGTACATCTTTGATTTCTTATATCACGGGTACCCGGTATCCGGTATCCAGCTGCGCCTATGGCAACGTGAACTAGTTACCAAACCCCATATAAAAAAAATTACCTTTTTAAGCCAAAAATCATCCAACACAAGTAACACAGGTCCAATTCCAAATGCATATATATAACCATCAAGACTGAGATGTAAGAGAGAATCCATATATAACCATAAAGACAGAGGTTCAAGAGAGAAATTGGAATAACACTAATATTTACTCTACCACTGTGACGGTAATTTATTTCTTCACGCATAAGTAGTGACATCTACTGACTGGGATTAAAAGTTGTACTATTACAACACTGGTACTCTTCCCATAACAGAGTAGCAATATATCAGTACTAACTTTACCCGTTAAAACTCTTACAACACGCAACTTTAAGGTAAAAAATTAAGTTTGAAAAAAAAACTGTAAATACCACACGCGTATTTCAAGTCTACGCAGTAGTCTAAACGTTCTATTTTCATGTTGTTTTTGACAATTTGTTCAGTTTGATTTTACTGGAAATTCGGTGCTGTATGATTGGTTAAGATGATAAAATCAGAATGTCTCAAAGATTTTTCAGCACGCTGAATTCATTTATGCAATTTAAATAACAAAAAATAAAGATTTTATCCTAATTTACATCACCAATTTCCTACCAAAAAAACCTATCCTACCAAAAGAAACCTATAACGTTTAACCAACACTAATGTTTACATACTCAAACCATGCAGTCCAGTAAAAATGTAATTAATGACCAGTTCTAACCACGATATTTTCTATTGTCAATTTGATCCCAGGGTCTCTCAAAATACTTCGAGGAGAAGCGTGCTCATCCCGTAGGCCGTCTTCCCATTTTGGGCAGCATTCCACCTCTATTTCTTCAAGATTGGTTAGCCTCTGTAATGCCTGGGGCATTTACTTGAGTTGGTTGCACTTTTTAGTTCGCAAGAACTTCAACATTGGCATTGTTGTTTCTTGGAGAGACGGAAAATTTTCCAAACAGTTAAAGTGTTTTATGGTTAGCATTTCGAGTTTGGGAAATGCCCTAGGTTTTCCAGAAACCCAACACACTTTTTAAGTTTCTCTATATAAGAGCGTCATTGGTCTATTTCATCTCCTGCTTCTTGGGTAGAACTTGAAGTAGATGAAACAAATCCTTCAACGATCCACACATGCACAAGGTATTCCAATTTTATTTGAGTATTTGGTGGAAAGGCAGAACAGTAAAGAAAACGGGGTTTCAGAAGGCATGGCAAAGCTTGGTAACTTAACCGGAGAGAGGGCATAACGCGGTCGTTTATGGCGTCTGCTTCATTTACACAATCCATGTCATTTAGACGATCCAAGGTGGATTGCCATTCATTAGGAACCCTTCTTAACCGTGCCATAGAGGCTGCTATTGGTTTGATGTGATAAATTATGAAGCAAAGAGAAATGCAAAGAAAAAAGAATAGAACAGTATATTGGAATGTATGAAGTACTGAAGAAGTTGGAATGTATGAAGTACTGAAGAATTTAATAAGTACAATGCAAGGTGAAATGGCTGAGCTAAATAGGCTCAAGCAAGACAAGAATAGAAAGTACAGTTGTCCAGTACAGCTGGCAGTGTACAGTCAGACTGTTGAGGTTATATTACGTTTAACACTCACTCTTAAACTCAACAGTTACAATCATCAGCACTAATTATGCCTAAATGTTGTCTCTGAAAATAAAACACTGACTTTCCTAGTGGCTTTGTAAAGATATCAACAAGTTGATCTCGAGAACCACAAAATTGTAGTGCAATGTCACCATTATTGACTAGCTCGCGTATGAAATGAAAACGAGTGTCAATGTGTTTGCTTTTCTTGTGGAACACATGATTTTTGGATAGAACAATTGCTGATGTATTGTCACAGAAAATAGGAGTTGGATCATTTTCTATATGTGACATATATTTCAATATTCTTCTCAGCCACACAGCTTGACAAGAAGCTGAGGTAGCAGCTACATACTCTGCCTCTGCAAAATATATTGATACAATTGGCTGCTTCTTTTATGCCCATGAGATTAGGTTCGAGCCCAGTTGAAA
>SNQJ01S0041480.1:0-29506 GCA_010110895.2 Picea sitchensis
GATTTACTGCTACGTTGCGTATTCAGATGATTGGAGTGAAAATCCTTCCTTGGGAAACTTTTTGCTGCATTCTGATAAGGAGCTGGCTGGTATCCCTTCTTCCACTGGTTCATTCGATCTTGCTTCTTATCCTTCCAGGTCTTGGGAAACTCTACTTGCTGTTTATACTGGTCATAGCACATTCGTGCTTTCTTGAATACCTCACTCAAGGATTTGGGGTTGTCAAACTCAATTCTGTCCCAGTAGGCCTGTGGTAAACAACTTAAGAATCAATGGATTTTTACCTTATCCTCCTGGATGTACGGTACGAACCTTAGTAGTTCCATAAATTTATTTATAAGGTCTTCCATTGTCATCTGTCCGAGTCGTAACTCGTAAAATTATTTCGTCTTCCTTTCATAATAGCTTTCAGAAAGGTATTGTTTCTTGAAATACTTCTTAAAGTAGGACCATTCCAACTATTTCTCCTTTAGGCCCTTGGCCAACTTTAGGTCTTTCCACCAAATGCTGGCCTTCCCCTTCAGATTGTAGATGGCCATTCTGACTTTCATGTTGCTGGAATAGTTGTAGATCTGGAAGTATTTTTTGATGTCCAACAACCATGCCTCAACTTCTTCTCCTGTCCTGGATTTTCCATCAAAGGTAGCTGGTTTAATATTTTAAAATTCTCCTTCAAGGTGGTCTACTTGTTTTCTTTTTCTGTTTGGTATAGTTTTGTCCTTAGCTGAAGGTTCCCTTCAGACAAACTGTCTCCTTTTTCTGTTTCTGCACCAGAATTCTTGGAGGCCCTTTTGCTGACCTCCTCATCATGGTTATCATCTTTTGGGATTTTCTTGGTTACTATACTACACAACATGACTTCATTTATCTCTTGCTGTTCTTGCTATGCTTTCTTCAATTTTCATTGTCGGCCTTGAAAACCTGTAGTTCAATAATAATATTCCTCATTGTTTCCAACACCTCCATGGGTGAGCTTCCATCATTGTTCTATCTTGGATCTCTAGGAGGTCCTTGTTGCAGATTCCCTTCCATCTTGATTTCTGCACCTTCTTGAGCTGCCATAATCAACACAAAATAGAAAGGATTTCTGTTTGTAACCACAAGATTTATTATTTTGTTCATAAATCGGAATATATACTAAGCAATTAATGTGTCCCTGTTCAGGCCCAGTGTTGTAACTTTTTCTCTGATACCATATGTAATGAACCTCAAATTCACCATAATTTTTTTTTTCCTATGACATAATTCAATTTCGTTTAAGCTTAGAAATTAAGAGAAGGTAAAATTCATTTCTGTCCATAATACCATTTTTACACTAGTCTAGATCACTTTAAACCAAAAATCTTATGTGGGTAAATTCTTTCCATAATTCTATCACTTCCCTTGACTCTCAAACTACTCCAACATACTTCTTTGTATATATGCAATGCCTAAACTTAGGTCGAAGGAACTATTGATGTTCAGAGAGATAAAGCTCAGAAGGGATAGAACCTTTGAAGTATTCAAAGGGAGGCAGAGATTGAAATTGTCTCACAGAGGTCAAGTTCAGGTGGAGAACACTAAGCCATTTTGGCCAGAGATCCTTGAGCAGAGAGAACGAATGGTGAGATTTCTTCATGGGGAAGTACCGAAATCCCGTGGACCATTAGATCTCATAGATCTATGGGAAGGTTAATACTGATCGTCTTTTAGCGTTTAGAATCTCGGGAGGAGTAGCGACCGTTGGATGAGAAGCAACAGGAGCCATTGATCTCGTGCTTCGAACTTCACTATTTTGGAGTTCGGGGTTTGGAGCAACAAGGGATTTTGGAATCGCTGCATCGCGAACTCCCGATTTGTGAAATCCTAAAAGAATTGGGACCATTGATCTCATGTGAAAGGGCCAAAAACCCGTTAAGCTCCTTTTTGACATTTCAGGTCCCGGGAGTTCGAAGGCCTAGAAACGTTGTATCTGGAGTCGCAAAATCCCGAATCGTGAAACCCCAAAATGTGAAATGTCCAAGACCCATTAAGCTCCTTTTCGACATTTTTGGTCCTGGAAGTTCTAAGGGCCTAGAAAAGTTGTCGCTGGAGTCGCAAAATCCTGAAACGTGAAACCCCAAGATCCCTACTCCAAAACTCTGAAGTGCTGGGCCCACAGTCCTTTCGCATTTCGAAATTCGACACTTCTTGTTTCATTTTGTTTGTGCATCAGGGGTTCGTAAAACCCAAAATCCCGAACCTCGAAATCCCGAAATCCCGAAATGCTGGGTCCTTAGTCTCTTCGCATTTCACAATTCAGAAAACAACGTGGTCTTTTGTCTTTTGTGTTCGGCATTTGTAATCACCGAAACCCAATTGACTTCAGCCTTTCACACCATTTTGTTCTCTAAGGTTTAAACCATTAAACAAAAGTCTAAGTTAATTTTTCGGTACAGGTCCTGATTAAGCGTCTTCGAACTCTTGTGCTTATGGAGCATTACAGTTGCCAAAGTTAAAAGGGGTCATTCAAATTTGATTCCCTCAGACTCTTATCGGGTTTGGAAAAAGGGGAAAAATTTCCCAAGGGTAACTGGGGATTTGGTCCTGGTGGTTACAGTATAACTTTTGCAGAAATTTCTTCTACAGGATTGTCCTGTTCGTTAGAGTAAAATGAAATATTTGATAACCGATTACCGTTTGGTCTTTTGATGCCCTAAATTTTAAATACCAGGGTTATTGCCTTGAAGACATGCCATGTTTTCAAATGCTAGATGTTGGATCGACTTATACTAGATCTAAATACTAAATCATTTTATCTCATTTCGACATTCCTTATAATTATTACCAAGGTGGTTTAAATCTGCAATAACGATTATTTAGATTGGATATAATGGTCCGAGTAAAGTTCCGATTCTATGTTTTTCTTGAATAATATATGTATATATATCTGTACTTTCTTCATTGTTTAGGCCAAAGGGCTGGTAAGAGTTTTAAATCACGTGTTGCATACACAGAACTATAAAGGAAACTGGTGTAATAGTCGGTCTTCCTACCTCAGCTACAGATCTGCCTCTACACAGTCTATTCAATGGAAAAAAAAATGTAGCATAGTTTACAAAACTCAAAATGTTGTTCCCGACATTATCCATACAGTTAGATTAATGAAATTTCAGCATAACTTCCACTCCCCATATGCCAATCTCAACATTGGTTTCACTCAAAAAACAATTAAAAAAGAAAATAGCAGTGAAACTAATTTAGAGGAGATTTCTTCTAGAATTTAACCATGCATAAATCCTTTTAACTATCATAACTAATAAAAGGCCAATTCTATCATTCGTTAAGATTTAATAAATACATGACATCAGATATCAAATCATTCGAACAGAAAATGGAAATCATTTCAGTTCCGATTTAACAAATACATTGCATCAGATATAAAATCATTCAAACAAAAAAGGAGTAGAGAAACATATCTGAACCCGATCGCGAGAAGACAAAGGGAACAACCATGTTCCTCCCAAATGTAGAACAGGGAAGCCAAATCACTTGCCCAGTTCACCCCCTAGCTCGACCATGAATCCATGAGGGCTAACTTGAAAACTCCTCCTCAACAATGTCCTTCAATTCCAACAGTGATCCTCTTGTCTCACACTTACTCAGTAGTGCTCATAACAACAAGGAAAATACGTTTCAACAGACTCCTCTTGCCTCACACTCAATCCGTAGTGTTCATAACAACAAGAGAGCTCAAAAATCATTTTCCCCAGCATACTTGGCAGCGTCCTGCCTCCTTTCATATGATATTTATCAATTTTGCCCAGGTCTTTTTCCCTCCCTTGGGGATTTTTGCATCTTTCTAAATCCCTGATTTTCAGGGGTTTCCAATGGCCAAATCTCTGATTTTCCACTTGTAATAACTAGCCCAAAGGTAGTTCCAACATGTTCCCCACTCATGGAGTCATGGTCAGATGATTTTAACATGGCTGTTCCATTTGTCCTCCTGCAATTAATATAAATATTTTGTTTTTATACTAGTGTCATAGTCAAATAGTTAGTCGAGTCCAATCAGAACTCTGCCCAATAGTCATAATAATTAATCACAATTATCAAATTCGAAATTCGGAATTGCCATAAATGGCAAAAATTTTCCAAATTCAAATTTACTAAAAATAGAAATAAATTTCTAGCAGATTTAAATTCCAAAAATATTTTATTTTTGGGGGATATCACACTAAGGGCCCATGCAATATGGGAGAATCCCAACATTAACCTGTGGTAGAAATTGGCAAGGCCCAAGAAGCTCCGAATCTTAGTGAGTGTGGTTGGGGCTGACCAATCACGAATGATTTGGATTTTGGTTGGATCCACATGTACGCCATGTTGATCAATGATGTATCCCAGGTAATGAACCCTGTCCATGCCGAAGGAGCATTTTTCCAAGTTGGCGTAGATATGGTGCTGTTGTAGGGTGTGTAGAACTTGCTGAATATGATGCAGGTGTTTTTCCCAAGTCTTGTTGTAAATGAGGATTTCATCCAGATACACGACTACAAATGTATTGGTGAATGGTCACAGGATATCATCCATCATTCTCATGAAAGTGGATGGAGAATTTTTCAAACCAAAGGGCATGACCAACCATTCAAAAAGACCTTCCTTTGACTTGAAGGTGGTCTTCCATACACCTGTTTGTTCTATCAGGACCTAGTGGTAGACATACTTCATATCAATCTTACTGAAGTATTTGGCCACCATTATCTAATCAAGGAGGTCGTCGATTCGGGGAATCGGGTACGATTTTATAACTATGATTTTATTCAGGGCTCGATAATCAATGCAACATCACCAGGTTATATATTTATTTTGTACCAGAACGATTGGGCTCCCGCAAGGTAATGATATGGGACATATGTTCCCCTTGTGGAGCAATTCTTGGATCTTCCGCTTGATCTCCTCATTCTATAACAAAGAGCGATGGTATACTGGACCATTAGGAAGAGGTGCACCAGGGGTCATATCGATGGGGTGCTTGACTTGATAGTGCAGAGGTACCACGGTAGGTGAGGGGAAGATATATGATTATTCTTCCACAAACTTATCCACTTTCTTCTGCTGTGTGGAGAGGTCGACTGCAGATACCACATATGTGGCCGCAATATTTCACTCATTCTGAGAGCGAATCATGAAGAATAAAACAATTCCATGTCTGAGATATGACATTTCTTCATTGCTTGGCAGAGATCAAGGAAATCACATTGGGTGGGACTGCCTCGGTTATCCTGTACAATTTCTAGTTCAAAGTAATAATAACATTGCGGTGCCTAGACTCATATACAACATGATGTTTCCATAAATATTGTTGGCCCAAAATAAAATTACAAACTTAAAGAGGGGAAACATCACACAATACCTCATCTTTGAAGGGCTTGATGTCGTATGACATGCAAAATTTTTAGCTGATGCAGATATTGCTTCCTTAGCGGAGCCATTTGATGATGTAGGGCTACAGGTGTGACGTTGTTAGCAGGGAGAGTTTCTTGACAACCTCTGCTGAGATGAGGTTCTTCTAGCTACCGCTATCAACAATGAAGTGCAGTGGGGTACCCTTTACCCACATATATGAATGAAAAAGGTTCTCACCTTCCTCTGGCTTGTCTAGTTCATCGGGCTGAGCTTGGTGGTAACAACGATAGCACTGGTTTTTGCATCAATGATCTGTCTCCCCCTTTCTGGTTTTGACTGAGAGTCAGAAACTGCATCGGATTTAGAGGCTTTATCCTCAGTCACCGGTGACTGATTTGAGTGACAGTCAATAGTGTTGTGCCAGGGGCTCTTATGGTAGTCGCACCACATCCCAATATCTTTCTTTGTCTTTCTGGTGTCCTTCTTTTCTTGTGGCTTAGACTGGTTTTCCTGAGGCTGTCCGTATTTGATTTGTCCTTTGTTCTATGGGTTGGGGCCACCCTTTTTTGACTTTTTTTGTGAGGGGTTCCCAGGCCCAAATTATCACATCTTTTTTTTGAGCTTCTACTCGATTTTGACGACATATCGATAGGCTGCACCCAAGGATGAGATATACAGAAACTCCATTTCGGCTTGGATGTATCTATGCAGACCTCCATGGTACTTGAGCACCAGATATCGCTCAAAATATTTGATACCCAGCTTGGTGCGCAAGGTATGGAAGATATTTGTGAACTCAGGCACCGCTTGGTCTCTTTCCTGCCGCAACATGGTCCATTTTGTGTACAATTCGTCATAACTTCCAAAATGGTAGTATTGTTCCTTAATAGCATCCCTGAAGGACTCTCGGGTGATTGCTACTATAAATAATGAGGGTTCCTCTATTTCCTTTTGCTCACAGAAATTTTCCCACCAATATTTGACATGGGGGACGAATTTGAGGAGCGCAAAAGTAATCTTTTCTCTATTTAAGAAGTTATGGACAAAGAAATTACCTTCTAGCATATTCAACTATTTTTCTACCGCATCTGCATCTATCTGACCTTAAAATATAGGAATATCGAAGTTGATTTGTACCTTGAAGGGGTCGGTGCCTCCGTTTGAAGAAGATGCGTCGCCTGTTGGTAGCCGCCGAAGGATTTGCACAAAACTATCCATCATCTTGTTCCTCTGTTTCATGAGGGATTCCTCGAGAAACATTTTGAAGGGATCTCCTGTCCCTTCATATTTCGTTTCTTCTACCATGAGATGTTGTTTGGGCATGCGAGAGATTTTTTCCTCAAGAGAAGCAAGCTTGAGACCCAATTCTTTCTACCCTGACCTCGTTGGGGACATGCATTAAGAATGACAAGGAGAAGACCGCTTTGATACCACTGATCCAGAATATATTTGTAGAACAAAATGAATACATATTATTATCAAAATATGCTTAACACATAATAACATATATACAGTAAAACTGGTTTCTATTCAATAAGAAAATAAGCTGAAACTGTAAAACGCAGTGGAAACAAGATTTCTAGAATGGTAGCGGCTTATCTCTAAGAAGAGATGTGATGACTGCGCTCATTCGCAAGAATATGATTATAATGAGGCTATGAAGGCCTTTTTACAATAAACAGGAATGTCAAAAACCCAAGACATCCAAAAAACCTAACCCTAGGAGGAGAAACACCAAAAGTCATGTGGGCCCCATTTGGGTAAGTCAGTGCATCAACTTCTTAAGGTCATAACTTTTTCATACGATCTTCGTTTTAGGCGCACAATAGCCTGTCAGAAAGGTCTATATGAGGATTACACATTTTCTGCTATCTATCAAAGGTCATATTGATTGTGGCGAGCCCTAAAAAACATTGTTTAGAGCCTCAAAATGGCCCCACAAGTCAAGGATCCGAAAACTAGGGAAAAACTACCAAACTGGAAAACTGCCAAAATGAGCCAGTTGGAATAGGTGGGAGGCCACCAAAATCCATTTGGATCAAAGGCACCTCCTTTGTAATATATTTTTTCCTTACATATGGTTTCTATTTTGTGTTTGACCTCTTTGTAGAGGGACATTTTACATTGTAAGCATATTATCAAATTATTTTATTATAACTTGTATTTTTCCTTCCAGGAAAATGGTTTTGGAGCTCATGGGTTTGAGATAGCACTTGGTTTCACATTGTAATTGAGTAGGTTTATCACCTATAAAATAGAAGTCCTAATCCATTTGAAATGGTTGGATATTAATGAAAATCTAGGCTACTCATATCTATTGTGCATCTATTTCTCTTCATGTGATGTTTTTTAACATTTTCAAGGGTTAGAATAAATGTTTTTAATATTTATTAGAAGAACATGGTTGATACAAGGCCAAATACGTGATTTATTGGTCCACTTGGAAGGGTTTAAGGTAATATCTCTCACCATCTCTTTAATGGTTAAAGTTTCTTGCTCATTCATTAAGATAGGACATCTAATGGGTCTTATCTTCTGCTTGGATTGTTTTTAAGTTCATCTTATCTAACATTGGGAAAGAATCCTCATAGATCACTCATCACTCCTCCTTGGTAGCCTTGAAAAATTCCTTCAAACCCTAGGTGGTGCTTGAGGGGTAAATTGATGGTATTGTTGTTTTCAACCACTCGAAACCCAAAAAAATCATTTTTTTTTTTGGTTTTCTTTCATGATGTAGGGCTTTACTCCGCGTAATCCTTTTCTAGGTAATTTGAGATTAAATGTAACATCTTTCATGTTTCTTATAATGATTTATTTTTTATTGAATACCATTTTTTATACTGATTGATTTGTTATTCAATATCATTTGTTACCATTCAAAGGTTTAATATGTATGGTTACCCATCTACGATCAAACCCTAGAGTCTATTGAAGCACCAATGAAATTATACATGGTTTATCTTAAATCCTAGAGTCTATTGATGCATAAATGAAATTATACCTAGTTTATATTATTATGCAACTTGTACCATGCATGGATTGATATTCTATTGCCATCATTTCCAATATGTATAGAGGTTATACCATGAACTACAGAGAGATGGTGTCCTTCTTGGATATTGTTCCATGTATCTTTGTATAGTCTCTTTGCATGGTGATTTGATGTAACATCCATAGCCTCCAGGATGAGCCATCCTAATCCAAAAATGTTTGGAAATAGATCTTATACCATAATGTAATGTACCTAGGACCCCACCTGGGCATCGTCACTAAAAACCCGACTTTATCAAGCACCGAATTTCCAAATTTTCTCCAATTCATTCCATTAGTTCTTTGATACCATTTAATTAATTAAACCAACCTTACTAAAGGATCATGCCCAGACCCCTATCTAGGCCTCTAGTTCTAACTTTATTAATATTCCCTACATATGTAAAAATTATGCATTCCTCACAACATACATTCCATGAATGTTTCTTCCTAAGAGGTCACAATTTAAAATCTAGAGGGGGGTAGGGTATGTATACCTCCGTATATTTTAACAGTCAAATATCTACGTGGACGGGGTCCCTTGTCCCACAAAAAAGGGGGTATCATACACCAATTTGGTGTCTAGCTTGTCCATGAACTTAAAATTATATTATTATTATTATTATTATTATTATTTACAATTACAACAAACATAATTAAACATATTACACACAATAATCAACATGTAAACACACATAAAATAACACTTGTATTTTTTTCTAAATCACCAATTGCATGCAGACATCAGATGTTCCTCCTAACCATAGATTCTATTGTTCATTCACTCTTAGCAACAAGTCCCCCCTGATCTGGGGCTATGACTTCACCTGGGAAAAGTTCATCTCACTAGTCCCATTAAGGTCAGACAACACTCAGCAAAACAAGACAAGGCCAATGAAACCAAATATATAATCACTTCCACCTCATAAACTCTCTTTCCCCTCAACTCGTCTCACCCAAGGAAGTGTACCCCTTCACTGCTCTATAGTCCTTAATTTGTCCCACTTCCCTTCTAGGGCTTCAAAAATAGGTCAGCCAGGGAGTCTTAGAGAACTATGGCACTTGGGACACAAGGATATTTTCAAAGGGTCATGGAACGCTCTAGGTCAACGCCCAAGGAAACCTATTCCCAACAATTCTCTCATCCAAAGAGAATTCTCCACATACCTTCCAACCTACTTCTTCAAACCCAAGCCACCAAGGATTTATAGGGTAACGAAAGATCCACAACTTACAATATCCCCCAAAAAGGTACATATGATGGAAGGAATGAATGACCAAGACTAAAAATTACACTAAATTCCCTCTTCAAATATGTAAGTTCCCATCTTGACACTTGGCACACAAAGAACGACCTTTTCCTCCACTTGTGATTCATTCGCCTCACTTAGTAATTTATGATAACATTATATCATAAGACTTATGACTTAGGAATAATATCAATTTATTCCTTGACTTAAGCCCCCTTGAATTAGCACCTATTCCTCTCAAGTCCTAGACCCCTTTCCCTCTCGTGGATTCCTATCCCCCCATACTCTTTCTCTTTACTTGGCCTAAATCACACATATACACAAGAACTTAGGCCCATAACATCCTAGCTCACCGGCCTATAAAAAAAATGTACATTTACAATATGGGGTTCAACTTGGGGGTATTACATTCCCATCCCCCTTATTTATGCACTATCCTCAGTGCATCAGATACCATGTACATTCAAATTTCTTCAAAATTATCCAAAAATATCCAAGTATTCTTCTTACATGACATCCTCATTCTCCTCATGTCACATAGTTAGGATTGTAATGGGTCCACTAGATATCACTCACTTTGTTCCCTTTTCATTGAAGATTTTGTTCCTTTCTGGTGCTCTTCTTTCCAGGTGTTAGATCCATGTCTTCATTCTTCATCTATAAGTGATCCATGGGATCAAATTTTGCTCAAAAATTCAAAGTGCTTGGAATTTCTTCAAATCAAACAGGAGCGTATGCCTAATCGTCACGAACCCAACACAACTCATTTGGGTTCAAATGGACGTCGGATGAGAGAGATATCGCGTTCTGTTCAAAACGCCAAACATGCAAAAAAAAGAGATGTTGACTGTATAGTCTGTATGGATGCTGACGTGGCATGTCCGTACGACATGTGGCAGAGCTAAATTGGTAGAATCATATGACACATGGAATTCATTGGTTGGCAGATGTGGGTGAATAGTCTGCTGACACGTGGCATATTCTGTCCAATGGTTTGGTGCCACGTAGCCCAGTCGTGGGCTGCCACATGGCATCCTGTGATTTGTTGTTGGTTTAAAAGTCATGGAGTCCATGGGGATCGAACCCTAGACCTCCCCACCGTGGAAATCCTTTGCAAAGTTTTCCCTACCAACGTGCCACGCGGTGTGTTTTATTATATATATGGTTTAATATATATTTAAGTTTGAGTTGATGTATGGTTGGCGCGGGGGTCCGGGCTGGGGCTTAGCCCCAGCCCTCAGTCGCACGACCATATCCATATGACCATACAATGGGTTCCATGACCACCGTTGGCGCGTGCACATAGATTTGTATTTGGTTTAAACGGTTATAACATGCCTCCACTTGTCCATTGCACATTCGCTCTTTGAACCTTGGTCCTTTTTGGGTGAATGCACGGTCACATGGTGACCTTTGTGACCATGGCCTTGGTGGTTAGGGGATAGGTGTGCCCATAACCATCCTACAGTTTGCACCATTTGTGCGGTTGCACCCGGTGCTGAGTTTTAACACATAAAAGTGCATGGGGGCTAGGTTGAGGCAATAAGGGTGCATTTTGGCGATCCAGAGACAACAAGCTTGAAGGGGAACTTCCAGGAAGCCTATCTTCTTCAATTTTTGGCCAAACGAGGTGCTGAAAAAGCCCAACTAGGGGTTTTTGGACGTTCTAAAGCCAATGGAGCCATCTATTTGGAATTTTGAGTATTTTAAAGAACATATTTTATCACTTTGAGAAAATAATACAAAAGATCCATTGGAAGATGGACCAGGAGATGTAGCCCAAGAGAGGGGTGAACTCCTTTATCATTTGCTGTGTTATGTGTTTTCTGTTCACTGTTTATTTCTGCTATTTATATGCATCTTGAATGAGTAATTTCTATAAAAATTTTTGTTGCAAAATTGATCCATTTGCATTTTAACACATGAATTAAATCTTGCAAATAATTTCAAGAATACAAGTCTTCTTCATTTTTAGATCAAAATCTTGGAAATAATTTCAAGAATGCCAAGTCTTCTTCATTTTTTAATCAATTTGGCATCGTGAAAGCATAGGTTTTGAATACTTGATTATTTGCAAGTGTTTGGTTTTTTGATGTCACAAGGTTGAAACTCACAAGAGGATAAGGTCAACTTGTAGATCCAAGTTCTCATCCTCAAGGAGGAAGATTATATCATCACCAAAAGTTTCAAGGAGGCATTCACTACAAGCATGGCTCATTTGAAGAGAGTCATGAACATATCTGCAAGATGGATTTCAGAAAGGTTGTCATGGAAATAAGATAAATGATGAAACTCTTTGATGGAAAGGAATACAAGGTTGTAAGTGAAGGCTCCAACCCTCAAAAGCACAAGGGAGACAAAGGGTGATAAACCCAAATGAAATGAGGGAATGGTGCTTTTCCACCACCCCTCACCTCCCTTCTTCTTCTTCTTCTTTCCACCAGTTCAAGATCTCCAAATTCCTCCAGATGGGCATGGTAAAACTCCTTTACAAAATCCTTTGTTAAAGCTTGATAATAAACTGACCACAATGTACAATGGAGAGGTAAATGTCGAGAAATTAGATAATTGGATTCGGTCAGATTGAGGTGTATTGTAGGATGCAAAAAATTTAGGATGATGAAACTAAGATTCATCTGTCTTCCTTTTAAGATTGGATAGTCCAACACTCATTTGGTGGGGATCCAAGACTCAAGAGGACATGAAAAACATGGTAAAATTTTAACCTCTTGAATGATATTGCAATTAAAAAAACAATTTCACCCATCGCATATATGAAAAAAGCTACTATGATTAAAATTTTAGACAAGCTAAAGGGACAAATGCAAAGCTTTACTCAAGAATTTAGGAGAAGAACTTTTGTTTTGGGAGTAGATTTCTCTTCACAAGAAACTCTTACTCAAATACATTGGATCTTTACATGGTTATTTGAGAGATACAATACTCATGTTTAATCCTTTCACCCAGATGAAGTTTGTGTTCAAGCTACCCATTTGGAAGCAAGAGGAAGGAATGAAACTCATTAGGGTAAAAAGAAGCCTTTCATCCATGGAGACAAAGCGTGGGGAAAGAGGAAGTTCAAGGGAAATGACAAAAAGAATGCTAAGAAAGAGGGAGAAAATTTCTACATGCAAACATTGTTCGAAAAGATACATGATGAAGACCATTGTTGGAAACTTCATCCCTAAAGAAGACCCAAAAAGTTTGTAAACAAAGGAAGCCGTGAATACCGCAACCATACAACATGATTTAGGGCGTTCTCAAGTGATGTGAAACAAAGATCACAACCATGGTTATCAAGGTAATGGTTCTATTGTAAAGTGAATTAGTTCTTCGGCACAATAATCTCAATGTAACGACAAGAAAAAGAGAGGAATTGAACTTTTTCACACATATATATTACCAAAGCACAAAATAGATAACTCTACTTGATAATCGATCTCCTCAAGCAAACCCATATCCGGAAGACACCTAAGAAATTAAAATTGAAACAATTCCACATCCTAAGCCATACCCTCTTGGTTGATATGTGATAATGCTAAATTAAAAGTAACAAGAATGTGTAAAATTTTAGTTTGCTATCACTGCAAATCTTATTGATGAGGTAGAGCTTGATGTTATTCCTTTGGATATCTGTGGTGGTATTGTGTTGGGAAGCCCATATTTATATGATAGAAAAGAATTTTTTCATCATCATGATATCAAGTACCACTCTGTTTAAGAACGGAGTTGAGTACACATTGTTAGAGCCCATACAAAGAAGATGAATTTATCACTTGTAAATGTGGGACAAATGAAGAGATTAGTCAATGCTAGAAAAATTTTTCTTCTCTTAATGATTAAACCAAAAAAATGATATTGAAAACGGTAGTTTTCCAAGGTTGCGATGCAGCAACTGACTTGGTGAGGGTTGTTAATCAATATGATGAGATGTTTAAGAACCAAAGGGATTACCTCCAAAAAAAAAGGGGTATCCAACAAGAAATTCAATTGCAACAATATTATCCTCTTCCAAGATTGGTATGTATAGATGTCACTTGGAGAAATAAATCAAAACAAATCCACAAGAGTTGTTCGACAAAGGTATTTGTCAAGCACATCACCATGTGGATCTCCAATTGTGTTAAAAGTGCCAAAGAAAGATGGTACATGATGTATGTCTGTTGATTTCAGGGCCTTGAACAAGATTACTATAAAGAATCAATATTGCCCTCTTCCTAGAATCAATGATTTGCTTTGATAAATTGAAAGATGCCAAATATTTCTACTAAGTTAGATTTGAGAAGCTGATATCATCAGATCATGATTGCTGAGACACATGGAAGACAACTTTTCAAACAAAACAAGGTTTGTTTGAAGGGATGGTAATGCCTTTGACTTCAGAATGCACCCCATACTTTCATGAGGTTAAGGAATGATGTCCAAGGCCTTTCTTGATGATTGTGTTATTGTCTACTGGATGACATTTTGATCTTTAGCAAATCTCGAAGAGTATGTATACATGTGAAACAAGTTTTGATGTTTTGAGAAAGGAAAAGTTGTTTTGAAAATGTCCAAATGTGAGTTTGGAAAGACTTCACTTATTTACTTAGGGCTTATTGTTGGTGGAGGTGAATTAAAATTGATCCTTCATGTTAAAAGTCATATTGAATGGCCCAAGCCCAACAATGTGACAGAGGTAAGAAAGTTTTTGGGAGAAAACCCAATATTGAGAAAGTTTATTGCTAACTTATCTTCCACAGTGGTGATCCATTACATGCAGTGAAAAGCGTCAAGAAAGTTTTCCAATGGGGAGAGGCAAGAAACATAAGGCTTTGATACTTTGAAAGATCACATGCCGCCTCTTGCACTCCTAATTCTACACAACCTTTGAAATTCCCAAACAGATGCAAGCAATTATGCAATGGGAAGCCTTGCTACAACATAGTGCCTAGCCTATTTTATTCTGAAACCTTTAATGGTTCCATGATTAACTATCCTACTTATGATAAGGAGTTCTATGCATAGTCCCATCATGCATGAGAGTTGAGTTGAGCAATATGCTTTAGATAACTTGACAATAAGTATACAGACTTTGTGTCATCCATGTTGAGAACCGGATTAATTATGTGCATGATAATCTTTTGTATTATCTTGCAAGCTATGTATTCCACAGATACAAGAATAAAACATAATAAGAGAAGCCCATTATTCTCTCATTGCTGGTCACTTTGGTGTAGGTAAGACAATGGCTAATTTGTGCTGCATTCTATTGATCTAAAATGAATGAAAGTGTTTCAAGATATGTTCGAGGATGTTCATTATATGCCACAAGAACCCAGTAAATTGAAAGTTGGTTGTATACTCCACTTTTGGTTTCTTCTCGTCCTTGGGAAGCATTTCCATGGACTTTGGAGGTCTACCTATGTCTAAACTAAATCATGATTATCTTTATGTTGGTGGAGGTGAATTAAAAAAAATGTAATTGATGCCCTTGTAAGCATGTGTTACAAATGAAAGCAAACTAATAATAAATGTTCTTTCAGAATGTTTGGGCACATTTTGGATTGCCTAAATCCATTTTTTTTTTTTTTTTTTTTTTTTTTTTTTTTTTTTTTTTTTCTTGTCGAGTTACATTGGGCACTCGTGGACACCAAACTCAAAAAGAGCACATCTTTTCATCTCAAATCGACATGGTCAAACACTATAAGTGGTAAATAGAACAGTGGTGCATCTTCTTTCAAGTATTGCAGCAAGCATCCTAAACTTTTAGATGAGCATTTACACTACATTAAACATGCCTCAAATGGAAACGTTGCCAACTCTTCAACTCAAACACGCCGCATTTGAAGCATGTTTTTATTATTGCCCAAAATCTCCTTTGATTTTATCTTTGGGAAGGGTATACATTTTATGGTCATTATGACATTGATAGGGTAGAAAGTTCATTGAACAAATTCAGTTGATACATCAAATGGCGCAAGAGCAGTTGGAGAAGAGTCAAGCTAAGTACAAGACGAGACATGACAAGCATCGAAGATCACAGGCTCTAAGTTGGAGATGAAGTTTGGTTTTACATTAACAAGGGTGAGGCTTATAGGAGAAGGTAAAAATTGAAACCACCCATATGGTCCTTTCAAGATTCTTGACAAGATTGGTAACAATGCCTTCCATTTAGATTTGCCTCCTTATATGCAAATGTATGCAAATGTATGCAATTGTTAATGTTGAGGAATTTGAAATTGTATGAGCCCTTGTTGATTGGGATGGATCACAGAACGCTCGATTCCTTCTATAGATGATTTTTCCCCACAATATCTTACAGAACTACATGAAGACACAAATCCTTGATAGGAGAATGCTAACTTCAAAATGAGGAATGTGGAGTATCTTCGAGTCGGTCTCAAAGGTACAAATCCAAGAAAATCCAAGTGGATTGAGGTTGGAAAGGTGAGGGAACTATACCCTCATCTTCAGATAGACTGAAAATAGTCTTTTGGAGGTCCAAAAGCTTTCCAATGGGGAGGTGTGACCTAGGGGATTAAATTTTGCTCAAAAATTCAAAGTGCTCGGAATCACTTCAAATCAAACAGGAGCATAGGCCTCATCATCAGAAACCCAACACAACTTATTTGGGTTCAAACAAACATTAGATGAGAGAGATATCATGTTCTGTTCAAAACACCAAACATGCAAAAACAAGAGATGCTGACTGTACAGTCCGTACGGAGGCTGACGTGGCATGTCCGTATGACATGTGGCAAAGCTGAATTGACAGAACTGTATGACATGTGGCATTCATTGGTTGGAAGATGTGGGAAAATAGTCTATTGACACGTGGCATATTCTATCCAATGGTTTGGTGCCACATGGCCCAGTCGTGGGCTGCCACATGGCACCCTGTGATTTTTTGTTGGTTTAAAAGTCATGGGGTCCATGGGGATCGAACCCTGGACCTCCCCACCGTGTAAAGCCTTTGCAAAGTTTTCCCTGCCAACATGCCACATAGTGTGTTTTATTATATATATGGTTTAATATATATTTAAGTTTGAGTTGATGTATGGTTGGTGCGGGGGTCTGGGCTGGGGCCCGGTTGCATGACCATATCCATATGACCATAAAATGGGCTCCACGACCACCATTGGCGCGTGCACGTGGATTTTTATTTGGTTTAAACGGTTATAACACGCCACCACTTGTCCATTGCACATTCGCTCTTTGAACCTTGGCCCTTTTTGAGTGAGCACGCGGTCACATGGTGGCCTTTGTGACCATGGCCTTGGCGTTAGGGGCTAGGCATGCCCATAACCGTCCTACAGTTTGCACCGTTTGTGTGGTTGCGCCTGGTGTTGAGTTTTAACACATAAAAACACGTGGGGGATAGGTTGAGGCAACAAGGGTGCATTTTGGCGATCTAGAGATAGCAAGCTTGAAGGGGAACTTCCAGGAAGCCTATCTTCTTCAATTTTTGGCCAAACAAGGTGCCGAAAAAGCCCAGCTAGGGGTTTTTGGACATTCTAAAGCCAATGGAGCCATCTATTTGGAATTTTGAGCATTTTAAAACACATATTTGAGCACATTGAGCAAATAATACAAAAGATCCATTCGAAGCTGGACCAGGAGATGTAGCCCAAGAGAGGGGTGAACTCCTTTATCATTTGTTGTGTTATGTGTTTTTTGTTCACTGTTTATTGCTGCTATTTATATGCATCTTGAATGAGTAATTTCTATAAAAATTTGTGTTGCAAAATTGATCCATTTGCATTTTAACACATGAATTAAATCTTGCAAATAATTTCAAGAATACAAGTCTTCTTCATTTTTAGATCAATAAGGATTTTTCTTTATTCCATAGAGATTCCTTGGGAAAGAAGTCGTATCACTATTATTTTTTACACACTCTCATGATTCTAGCCACTATGCCATATGTATTCTTGAGTTTTCCCTTCCTTATTGTACTCACCCTTCTAAGCTCAAGAATCCTTACTCTGGTACAGAGTCCTTTGACGATGCATCTTTCCAAGAATTTCACATGAAATGATCTTGGAGGATTGCCATGTCATCCCCATTTTGTGGATAACTAAGGAGATTATGTCTTTAGGCCCTTAGGTTGTGGATATGGAGTACCAAGAGACTACATGACCAACACTATCCTTTTTCACATATGGAGACCCTTTTCACCACCACAAAGGTTGCATATTTTTAGATGGCATCCACCACATCAGCTAGCTTCCAAAAGGTAGTGGGACTTACTCCATGAGGTACAAGTCAATATTATGGTGAGAATCATTTCAATATTTAAGGGATTTAAGTATGTTCTATCTTATATTTCTCTATATTTCATGATATATGCTTGTATATTATTCCTTTTATGTTGCTTCACCTTGGTGGTTGAAATTGTTCCCTAGCAAGTGGTATTCATTGGGGATGGGTTTACTACTAGGAAATCCCTTAAATATCCATCATACCATTCCTGACCATACTTACCATTTTCTATCACTATTCCCCCCCATTTCCTTATCTCTTGGGATTTTAGGGTGTATTGACCCAAGAAGGGGTTGCCCCTCATTCTATGGGAAGAAGGGGATGAAGGCCCAGATGGATTGATGTTGGGTAAAATATAAAATCCTTTGTATGAACCTTCTATATGCTTAACCCATGGATCACCCAAGAAAGCAATGAAATTCTTATCTTTGAGGAAAGGGGGACCCACAAAAAATATGATTAAGAATTCTTAAGAGGTTAGTTGGAGGATAGGAGGTCTCATCACGAGACAACCTATCATGTCCATGAATATATAGTGGTATGAAATTACCATCATATAGTCACCAAGACAGGGTAATGTCTCTCAGTTGCATGGTTGAGAGAAAGTGTGATGCATGAGCATCGTCATTGGTGTAGAGAGGCTGAGCAGAGGACAACTCAACACCCAATGCATACATTTCAAACTGTTTTGAGTTTTGAGGAGAGCGCATCATTTTGATGTTTTAAAACCATTGTAATTAAAACTCTTTAATATTTAGAGGCTTGAGCCATTATATAGGATCACAGTAGATTGCAATAATCTTAATTATCTATAGGATTGTATAGATTTCAAGCATCCTCTCTTATCTAGTTTGTAAATGATCATTCAATGTAATAGGCCTTAGTAGGTGATTTTTTTAACTATGAAATGATAAAAGTAAGGTAGGTTGGAGCTAAGGCTCGAGAAGATCCTCGTGTATAAATATATGTAAACTATGCCCAAATGGGGTTGCTGAATCTTATTGTTGTTGCTGTTGAATCTTATTGTTATTGCTGTTGGTTATTGTAGAGAGCTGTTGAGAACTGTATGAGTCCATGTACATACTTTCTTGAATGAATACAAGTAAAGAGGTTTTATTCCAAATGCATGGTGTTACTTATTTCTGAGTTCATTAAGTAAATTTTATGTTATTTTCTTGCTGTGGTTGATTATGCTCATATGTATGCATTTCTTAGTTAGGCGGATGAACTGTTAATGTTTCTTTAAGTTTCAATTATTTCTCTTCTGAGAGATATGGTGCAAGGAGTGCAAAGTGCCCGCAAGGTGTGCAAATGCTGAGTTGAGTCTGACTCAGAAGCTCAAAAGAGATAGTTGAAACTTTGAAGAGGAAGTGCCACAATGCACAAACACTCAGTGGAGAGCAGAGTTTGAGAACAAGCCTGTCCAAGGTGTGCATTGGGACTACTCCCAGTTGGATGGTTGAAGAGTCTAAGTCTGGAGAGTGCAAGGAGAGCGCAAAAATTTCCCAAAAAACTTCAAAGTCTCAAGGTGAATAGGCACCATAGGTGCATAGGAATGACTTAGAAAAATTTCTAAGTTTGAAGTTGTAAAGTGTTCAAAGGAGTGAATAGGAAGGTGAAGAGGTTCAAATTTCCTTGCTTGTTCAATCTTAGGAAGGATAGGGACTAAGATCCTTTGAAAAATGAGGAGTTTTATTAGTTTTGAGGACTAGAGGATGAGATCCATTTGTGGAAAATCCAAG
Organism: Picea sitchensis; assembly: GCA_010110895.2. Taxonomy (NCBI): domain Eukaryota; kingdom Viridiplantae; phylum Streptophyta; class Pinopsida; order Pinales; family Pinaceae; genus Picea; species Picea sitchensis. The sequence goes on from SNQJ01S0041480.1 coordinate 19,634, forward strand.
CCTTTTCTAGTCGCTAGATATGGGAAAGTAGCACGAGAGTTACCACTAGAAGTCCTTTGGACTTCGTGAGTTTAGAAAATTTAATTCAAGGAGTGATAAGGAGAAGGAACCCCCGAAGTCCCGAAGTTTGAACCTCATTTGGAGCATTGATTTCAATGGACATGTGTCAATGGATCATCAAGTCCGGGAGGCCGACACTCTGGGAGATCTGTGGAGTGATGTTTTGAAAATCCATGAAGTTTGGAGCTACAAAGCAGGTATATACCTTCGATATGATGGTGGAATAGGACTCATCCATTCATTGGATTCAAGATCTACTGCTCTGGAAGAATGACACGTTGGAACGAATAGGACCGCTGAAGCCTGAAGTCCCGAAGTATTTCCCTACCGTGGATTTCAACATGTTTTGTGGACTGTTTATATTTTTTGTTGTTTGGAACTCTACCACTTCGACGTTCGAGAGGAACACAGTAAAAAATTGTTGAGACTACCAAAGACCAGGAGATTCGAAGTCCTGAATTCTTTGGAGACTTGATATTTATCCCACGATTAGACTGAGAGTCCCTTGTAAGACTTCACTGGAGCTTGAGGACTCGCGCAATTTGGATTATCACACAGGAAGAAAGATATAGGACCTATGAGAATTGTTTTTAGGGCTTAGAAGGAGCCTGCGAGCTTATCCAACTCCCAAATTTAAAGGATCCTCGATTGGGAGGTAGAAATAACCCCAAGGAGTAGGTGGCAGTTTTCATCAAGTGGTATCAGAGCCTGAATTGTTCTCTGTGTGAAAAGAAAATGAATCACGTTGTGACTAGGTTGAAGGGACATACACGCTATGGTGGGACAAACTGCAAGCTGATAGAAGATGAAAAGGTAAGCAAAAAACAAAGAGTTGGGACAAAATGGTAGCTAAATTAAAAGCTAAATTCATACCCAAATATTATTAGATAAATATGTTTAGGAAATTTCATAATCTGAGACAGAAGGGCTTGTCATTGAAAGAGTACACTGAAGAATTTTACAGGATGAACATCATAGCAGGGCATTGAGAGAATGATGAAGAAAAAAATACTAGGTATATAAATTTCCTGAGGTATGAGATTCAAGATGAAATCAACATGATGAAAATAAGGACTGTAGAGGACGCTTATCAGGTGGCACTGAAAGTGGAGGAAAAGTTGGCTAGGAAGCAAAGTCGGTGAAACAAAGGGAAAATTCTAGGCAGAGGCAGAGGAATTTCCTGAGAAAAGTTCCAGAAACCCAGAGCTGAAGCTGAAAAGTATCATAGCCAGACATATAAAGGAGGAATTTCCAGAGGGGGACACTATGGTGGAAGAAACTCATTTTATCGAGGAAGAGGAAGAGGTAGAGGAGGAGAAGTGAAATTTGTGCCTGTGGAAAGACAAGGCATATGTCTTGGGATTATCCTAAGAAAAAGAATACTATAGAAGGTGGAGAGACTCACATTTTCGAAGCACATAAGAGGAATGTGGAGGAAAAAACATTAGAAGAAGGGAGATCCCTCATGACGAGGAAAGTTCTCATAAACCCGAGAAATAGAAAAATGATCCATTTTAGAGAAACAATATGTTCAAGACTGCTTACAAGACCAAATACATGGTATGCAAAGTGATTATAGACAATGAGAGCACTGATAATCTAGTATCCACGGAAATGGTGGAAAAGATGGAGCTGGATACAACTTCACATCCAAAACCATACAAAGTATCATGGTTCAAAAAGGGACACCAAGTCATGGTAAGATGACAATGCAATGTTGAGTTTAAAATAGGTGCTTATAAGGATGATATTCTATGTGATGTCATACCTATGGAAGTTTTCCATGTTTTGTTCGGAAGACCAGGGAAATATGATAGAAATGTCATACATGATGGAAGGAAAAATACTTACACCCTCGAGAAGAATGACTGTAAGCATATTTTTCTACCAATAGAAGGTATGTGAGTGAAGGAAGATTCTAGTCCTAGCATACTTCTCATGAGTGGGAAGGAATTCTTGAAAAAAGTCAAGAAGTGATAGGAGATGTAGTTTGTTGTTGTGAGGAAGCCCAAAGTCATCCTTAGGAACACTTCTATGGATGATATTCCTATAGACGTTCAAGAATTGTTGGATGAGTTTTCTAATATCGTGGTGGATTAATTACCTCGTTCTTTACCACCCGTCACGAGTATCAGTCAACACATTGACCTTATTTAGGAGTGACTTTGAAAAATAAATCAACGTACAAATTGACACCTCAAGAGAATGAATAGGTCAATAATCAGGTCCAAGAGTTGTTAAATAAAGGTTTGGTCAGAGAAATATTGAGTCCATGAGCAATACCAACTGTGTTAAGTCCAAATATTGATGGAGGTTGGAGAATGTGTACAGATTCAAGAGCCATCAATAAGATAACCATTAAGTATAGATTTCMTTTACCCAGAATGGATGATTTCATGGATTGCTTGAGTGGAGAAAATTATTTTTCCAAGATAGAGTTGAAGAGTGGCTRTCATCATATAATAATGAGAGAAGGAGATGAATGGAAGACAACATTAAAAATGAACAAAGGATTGTATGAGTGTTTTGTTATGCCATTTGTCTTAAYAAATTCCCTGAGCACATTCATGAGATTAATGAATGAAGTACTCAAGGATTTCATTGGTAATTTTGTAATTGTGTATTTAGATGACATTTTAGTTTTTAGTAATATTGAAGGAGAACATTTGAGGTACTTGAAACTGGTGTTGATGAGGTTGCAACAAGAGAAGCTGTTGATAAATCTGAAGAAATGTTCTTTCATGAAGACAAAATTCATATAATTGGGTTTTATGATCTCTTCAAATGTGTTGAAGATGGATCTAGAGAAGGTGAGGGAAATCAGAGAATGGCCTTCTCCAAGAAGCATGTTTGAGGTAAGAAGTTTTCATGGATTACCAAGTTTTTATAGGAAATTCATCAGGAATTTTAGTAGCATTTGTGCACCCATACTAGACATGATAAAGAAAAAGAATCAATATTTTAATTGGATAGAGGAAGCTAAGAAAAGATTTAGAGTATTAACAGAGAAGATAACAGAACAACCTATTCTAGTTCTTCTAGACTTTGGGAAGACATTTCATCTGAGATGTGATGCAAGTGGAGTATTTATTGGTGTAGTCTTGAGACAATACAATAAGACCGTTTCTTATTTCTGTGAGAAGCTGAGTGACACTAAGAGGAAGTACTCAATGTATGCCAAGGAGTTTTATGCTTTAATACATTACCTTACTCCGAAGGAGTTTGTCTTGTACAGTGACAATCATGATTTATAATTCATAACCAGACATGAGAAGTTGAATCAGAGACATGATAAATGGGTAGAACTCATGCATAATTTTACTTTTTTCATTAAGAACATCAGTGGTACTGCTAACAAAGTTGATGATGCTTTGGGAAGGAGATGTCTGATTATGCAAGAATTTCAAGTGGAGACCTTAGGATTTGAACACATTAAGGGGATGTATCATGAAGATCCATATTTCAAGGAGGCTCAGAAAGCATGTGAAAACCCTTTAATAAGGGACAAAAGTTAGTGGATGGAGTATTTTATACAAGATGGGCTATTGTTCAAAGGAAGCCAATTATGTATTCCAAAGTTCTCAATGAGAGACAACCTGTTGAAAGAAAAGCACAGTGGAGGATTGACTAAACATTTCGGCCATGATAAGACTTATGCATAGTTGAGTTATTCATACCATTGGCCAGGTATGAGATCTGATGTAAATAAATTTGTGAATAAATGTAGATTCTTCTAGTATGCGAAAGGGAAATAACAAAACACGAGTATGTATAAGCCATTTCCTATTCTAGACAGGCTATGGGATGCCATAAGGATGGATTTTGTGTTGGGATTGCCAAGATCCCAGAGGGGGAGTGATTCCATATTTGTAGTGGTTGACAAGTTCTCAAAGATGCCACATTTCATACCATGCCAGAAAACCAGTGATGCTACTCACATAGCCAGTTTGTTTTTCAAGGAGGTTGTGAGATTACATGGCTTGCCCAGAGGTATAGTCTTAGACAGAGACACAAAATTCATGGGATACTTTTGAAGAAATTTGTGGAAGAAGCTGGGGGAAGACTTGTCCCTCATTTCATAATATCAACCCCAGACAGATGGACATACTGAAGTGGTAAATCAAAGCTTAGGAAGTTCATTGAGGAGTTTGGTCACTGAACATCACATTCAGTGGGATCAAATTATCCACCAGGAAGAGTTTGCTTATAATGATTCATCGAACAAAATCCCTAGAAAAATTCCATTTTAGATAGTGTATGGGATGCATTTGAGAGGAATTTCAGAGTTAATAACTTTGGGACATGATGAGTTCCAAAGTGCAGGAGCAAAATGCTTCGCTGCAGAGATGAATAAGCTACATAATCAGATAAAGCGACAGTTACAGGATAACATCCAGAAGTACAAGAGACGCATTGAGAAGAGAAGAAGAGAGGTTCATTTTGATGTTGGAGATCAAGTTTTAGAACATATAAGGAAGGAAATGTTCCCAAGGGGAACATATAAAAAATCAAATATGAAGAAGACAGGACCATGTGAAATCCTCATAAAATTTGCTGCCAACACTTATGAAATTGAGCTGCCAGAAAATGTTGGAATATCACCAATATTCAATGTTGTAGACCTATACCCTTACATGATGGATGATATAGGAGAATCAAGTGATAAAAAAGATATCCAGTGGGAAAATCATATTCCCACAGTAGAACAACCACAGATGGAGAAAATTCTAGATTAAAGAATTAGTAAGAAGATCAGGAGGAAAACTTATTTTGAGTACCTGGTGAAGTAGAAAGATCACCCAACAGAGGATGCTAGTTGGGTAAATGAACCTGATATTCAAAAGCATGGAAAAAAAGTATGAGAGATCATGGACATGAGTCCATGAATATTTTTTCCATAGGAGTATGATGCAGGAGCATCGTCATTAGTCTAGAGAGGTCGAGCAGAGGACAACTCAACAAAACTCAACACATTTCAAACCATTTTTAATTTCGAGGAGAGCACATCATTTTGATGTTTTAAAACCATTTTAATTAAATATATTTAATATTTGGAGGCTTGAACCATTGTATAGGATCCAAAGAGATTGTAATCATCTTAATTATATGTAGGATTGTATAGATTTCGAGCATCCGCTCATATATAGTTTGTAAATTCTCATTCAATGTAATAGGCCTTAACAGGTGAATGTTTTAACTATGATAGGATAGAACTAAGGTAGGTTGGAGGGAAGGATAAAGAATCTCCTCGTATATAAATATATGTAAACTGTGTCCAAATGGGGCTGCTAAATCTTATTGTTGTTGATGTTGAATCTTATTGTTATTGTTTCTGGTTATTGTGGAGAGATGCTAATAACTGTATGAGTCCACACACATACCTTTCTGAATGAATACATGAAGAAGGGTTTGATTCCAAATGCACGGTGTTACTTATTTATGATTTCACTGAGTAAATGTTATGTTATTTACTTACTATGGTTGATTATTCTCATATGTATTCATTGTTGGAAGGTTTACAATTGGGAGTAATCTTGTCATTGATGGCAAGAACAACGATGGAAAAGATCAGGATGATCAACAGTTGAAGTGTCAAAAGGATCGGGAGTTGAAGTGTCGAAACACTTCACCACTGAAGTGGTGAAATCACGAAGTGGGGAAATAGTGAAGTGGAGTTGAAGCGTTGAAACACTTCACCATAGAAGTGGCGAAATGCGAAATGGAAAAATGATCCTAGCCGTTGGATCAAGGTGTGATTTGGGCCGTCAGATCCAGGAGGTGAGTATGGCAGACCATGTCAGAAAGGACAGTCGTGGACCGTTGGATTAAGAGGACACGTGGCGAAAGATTAGAGCTAGTCAAAGACTCCATTTCAGAGTTTCGTGAATTGTGACTTGGAGTGACGAGAATCTCCATCTAAGGATCAACGAGATGCGAGATCATGAAAAGATCAGGACTGTCAGATCACCAAGAACGAGGACTGTTGATATGAGCTCCATATTGGAGTCTCGCCTATCACGACTTGGAGTGACGAGAATCTCCATCTAAGGATCAACGATATGCAAGATCATGAAAATATCAGGGCCGTCAGATCACCAAGAACGAGGACCGTTGATTTGAGCTCCATCTCAGAGTCTCGCCTATTGCGACTTGGAGTGACGAGAATCTCCATCTAAGGAATAGCGAGATGCAAGATCGCTAAAAGATCAAGATCGTCGGATCACCAAGAACGTGGACTGTTGATCTGAGATCCATCTCGGAGCTTCGCCTATCGCAACTTGGAGTGACGAGAACCTCCATCTTAGGAACAACGATATGCGAAATTGCAATTTAATCGCAGCCGTCAGATCAAGGTGTGATCTGGAGCGTTGATCCGACTCCATTTCGGAGTTTCGTGAATCATGACTTGGAGAGGCAAGACACATAACCACAAGAACGCCGAAATTGCAATATGAGAAATTGCAATATGATCTGAGATGTTGAATCAAGATCAGATCTGAACCATCGAATCATAGGACAAGTGGCAAGTGATTAGAATTTTGCTGACTTGGAGTCAATGGAGCATGGTGTGGAAACTCACGAAATATGAAGCACCTTTTGGCACAACCTATGGTCACTTCCAGTGGTCACGATAAAGGAAGGAGTCAATTCAGATAAGCTCCATTTCGAGGTTTCGGGGATCGTGACTTGGAGAGTCGATATGCCTCATCTCCAGATTCACGAAATGCAAAATTGCAAAAGTGCTTTATGCATAAGTGCGTGGTCACAACCATTGGGCACATCGATGGAAGATGGAGGAAGAAGCTAGAGGTGCTAAGCTTCACCACAGGGATCCCAAAATGCCAAATTACAAAATGGCGAAACAAGCACAAGATTCTTTATTCTTAATCCAACAGTTCAGGTGAAGTTGAACAAGATCGAAGGGCTACTTTTGTGATTCTCGATGTAACAGCTAAAACAAATGATGATCTCTGCCAGAGGACTTGAAGAGGACTAAGTGTGATCGCCAAAGGAGATGAAGAGTCTCTGCAAATCTTCAAGAGGGATGAAGATGGTCATGGAGGCGATTGACAACTGGATGAGCATTGAAGCCTGTAACTAGAACAGAGAAGGTGAGCTCGACTGTCACAGAGAAGATGAAGAGTCTCAACTGCCAGAGAGGCTGAGGAATCTCAGCATAACATAGAGTGATGCTGAACGAGTGGAAAAACGGCTAGAGAAGCTGAAGAGTCATGATGATGATCAGACAGAGCATTCGAGTTATGGAGGAGATCGACGCGGTGTGAGTATGAAGAGGTATTACGTGCATTGCATGCACAAGGTGCACAAAATCTATAAATATAGAGTACAGAGATGATATGCGGGGGTTGTTGCTGTGGTTACTGTTGTTGAAGGTGATTCATGCATGAAGAAGGAGGAGAGTGCAGCAATTGAATTGAACAAAAGAGGATGTGTGCAGAAAGGCAGTGAGGCAGGCAGAGCAACAAAATGCAGCAGAACAGTGATGAGTCTGGTAAGCCATTGTTGAACATTATATCACTGTAATAAGTTTCAGTAGCAAAGATTTATAAAACAGGGTGGTTGGGAGGTTCTAGGGAGGACTGGTGTCCTCAGAGGTTCAAGTGGGTGCTTGAACATAGGGAGTTGGTGCTTCCTTCTAGTTGGTGCTAGAGAAACCAGGGAGTTGGTGCTTCCTTCAAGTGGGTGCTAGAGAAAAACAGAGAGTTGGTGCTCTCAACAAGTTGCAGCTTGTAAAACAGAGGTTGTAGCCTCACAATGAGTTGGCGCTCATATGTATGATAATGTAAAGAATGTAAATAATACTTATCATATAAAGAAGAAGAGGCTTTTACGCTGTATGGGTTTCCTTGGGAAATATCTGTCTTTGTGTTTCTCATATATGTGATTGATGCTGAATGTGCCATTGTTTATTTCCCTGCATTATTGTGATCATCATTGAGTGCCTTGTAAAGATTTTAAAAGAAACATAATTGTTTAAGCACAGTGACAACTGATTCACCCCCCCCTCTCAGTTGTCCAACAATTGGTATCAGAGCCAACCCCTTTTATCTAAGGGTAGATCCTATAGCTTAAACATGTCAAGTCATGAAGGAAATTCAACCAATAAGGCCCCTCTATTCAATGGAACAAACTTTTCCTTCTGGAAAGTTAGAATGAGAACCTACATAATGTCGTTAGGTGCAGATGTCTAGGATATGGTAGATACTGGTTATGTGAATCCAGTTGTGCTAGCTAATAAGGATGACAAACTAGAATTTAGCTTCAACGCTAAGGCTATGAATGCTATCTTGAGTGGGCTTGCAGAAGAAGAATTCGTAAAAGTTATGCACCTAGGAACTGCGAAAGAAATGTGGGACAAACTCATTAGAAACTATGAGGGTAATGAGAAGGTAAAGGATGCAAAGCTTCAAACCTACAGAATACAGTTTGAATAGCCGAAGATGAAGTAAGATGAAACTGTTGGAAAATACTTTTTGAGAGTAGAAGAAATGGTAAATGCAATGAAGGCACTTGGTGAAACAATTGATGAACCTCCTTTAGTTCAGAAAATCTTGAGATCTCTCCGAGATAGGTTCAACCCGAAGGTATCTTCTATAGAAGAACTTAATGATCTAAAAACCTTGGAGTTTGATCAACTTCTAGGAACATTGACTGCATATGAAATGAGAATAGTTAAAGATAAACCTACCTCTAGAGAAGCATCATTTAAAGCAGACAATAATGAGGATTCCGAGCCCGATGAAATTGAAGCAAAATTTGTGAAGAGATTGAAGAAGGGATCAGGCAAATACAAAGGTAAACTGCCTTTCAAATGTTTCAACTATGGTAGGATAGGTCATTTTGCAAATAAATTTCCCCACAAAGGAAAGGATCAGACATGTGATGATGAGGAGAAGTACAAATACATACATTTCTTTAAAGAGAAAAACTTTAAGAAGAAAAGTCTGTGCGTAAACAATGATGATGATCCTTCAGATGATGAAGAAAATGACTCCTCTATTGAAGATAAACTAAATGACTTCATACTTATGGCCAAAGACGATTATGATAATAAAAGCACAGAGAGTGATGAAGAAGAAGCTGTGGTTGACATGGAAGGAGAACTGATCAGTGCACTAGAAGAGATTGACAGACTAAGAATCAAGAACATAAAACAAAGAAAATTGTTGATACAGTTCGATAAAGACAGTAAAGAACTTGATGAATAACTTGTCCTACTAAACGTAGAATTGGAAGAGGCAAAGAAAATCGAAGAGATTCTAAAACAACAGATATCAGAAAAGAAGGCAAGATGTGAAGCATTAGATTAAGAAGTAGTGAAAACGAGGAAAGAAATGGAGAAGTTTCAAGCCTTGTATATTCAAAATCTGTCATGTATCAAAGCCTCAGAAGGATTGGCCACCATTCTGAATCAACAAAGGAATCCAAAGATGAAAACTGGCTTGGGGTATGAAGAGGGATCAAGCAGTGGTAAGACAGGAAATGAAGAACCCATCAAGTTTGTCAAAAGTACAACCAATAACAATAACAATCCTGCAGAAACAAAGGAAGACAACCAGCTGCCCAGGTCGAGTAAGGTAAAAGATGCCAGATCTGAATCTGTAGAACAAATAAGTAATGTGCTCACTGCTGAACGACGTCATCAGCTTGGAAGAAATCGATTTTCTCAAAGAAGACAACCATTTTCCAGGTACAAAGAATTTTTCTATGGCTATTGTTTCTACTGTGCTAACTTTGGTCACAAAGCTGTAAATTGTTCCTTAAGACTTAGACATGAGCAATTAAGATTTC
>SNQJ01S0041480.1:32323-46404 GCA_010110895.2 Picea sitchensis
AAGATACACCTAAACAAAGTCATTTGCAAGCTGTCAAAATGATATTTAGGTATTTGAAAGAAACAATGACCTATTGTCTGTGGTATCCTAGTAATCAAAATCTTCAGCTGACTGCTTATTCAGATGCAGATTGGGCAAACTGTGTTAATGAGAGAAAAAGCACCAGTGGAGGAGCATTCTTCCTGGGTGACTCCTTAGTAGCCTGGCTTAGTAAAAAGCAAGGTTCCATTTCTTTATCAACCACAGAGGAAGAGTACATTGCTGCTGCTACTTGTTGCACATAGGTATTATGGATGATTCAAACACTTGCAGACTTGGAGGTAAAATACACTACACCGATCCCAATTCATTGTGATAACACTAGTGCCATCAGTGTGTCTAAAAATCCTATATTCCATTCCAATACCAAGCATATTCCCATAAAATATCATTTTTTGAGAGAGTAGGTCTCCAATCAGATTGTTCAGGTCCATTACACTCCAACCACAGAACAAATTGCAGACATTTTTACTAAACCTCTACCCAAGACACCATTTGAATATCTCAGACAGAAGCTGGGTGTTATCCCGTCTCACATGTAACAAAGTCCATCCTATCAGGGGGAGTCTTGTATTGATTGCATATATGATACCTCATAAACTTTTTGCAACAGCTCAGGGGGAGCGTGTTTTATTTGACATTGATGTCAAAGGGGGAGAAAAGGAGTTGTCCGGATCTATGCTACAGTTGGAGGTCCAAATAGATTAGCGCAGTCGTTCAGGGTTGCCATCAATGCCAAAGGGGGAGATTGTTGGAAGGTTTACAGTTGGGAGTAATCTTGTCATTGATGGCAAGAACAATGATGGCAAAGATCATCATGATCATCAGTTGAAGTGTCAAAAGGATCGGGAGTTGAAGTGTCAAAACATTTCACCACCGAAGCGAAATCACGAAGTGGGGAAATCGTGAAGTGGAGTTGAAGCGTCGAAACACTTCACCACAAAAGTGGTGAAATGATACTAGCCATTGGATCAAGGTGTGATCTGGGCCATTAGATCCAGGAGGTGAATATGGAAGACCACGTCAAAAAGGACAGTTGTGGACTGTTGGATCAAGAGGACGTGTGGCGAAAGATCAGAGCTAGTCAAAGACTCCATTTCGGAGTTTCACGAATTGCAACTTGGAGTGACAAGAATCTCCATCTAAGGATCAATGAGATGCAAAATCACGAAAAGATCAGGACTGTCACATCACCAAGAACAAGGACCGTTGATCTGAGCTCCATCTCGGAGTCTCCCCTATCGCGACTTGGAGTGACAAGAATCTCTATCTAAGGATCAACGGGATGCGAGATCACGAAAATATACGGACCATCAGATCACCAAGAATGAGGACCGTTGATCTGAGCTCCATATCGGAGTCTCACCTATCGTGACTTGGAGTGACAAGAATCTCTATCTAAGGATCAACGAGATGCGAGATCACGAAAATATACAGACCATCAAATCACCAAGAATGAGGACCGTTGATCTGAGCTCCATCTCGGAGTCTCACCTATCGCGACTTGGAGTGACGAGAATATCCATCTAAGGAACATTGATATGCAAGATCGTGAAAAGATCAGGACCGTCGGAGCACTAAGAACGTGGAACGTTGATCTGAGCTCCATCTCAGAGCTTCTCCTATCGTGAATTGGAGTGACGAGAACCTCCATCTTAGGAACAATGATATGCAAAATCATGATTTAATCGCAGTCGTCAGATCAAGGTGTGATCTGGACCGTTGATCCGACTCCATTTTGGAGTTTCGCGAATCACGACTTGGAGAGGCAAGACACATAACCACAAGAACGTCAAAATCACGATATGATCTAAGATGTTGAATCAAGATCAGATCTGAATCGTCGAATCATAGGACAAGTGGAAAGCGATTGGAATTTCGCTGACTTGGAGTCAACAGAGCATGGTGTGGAAACTCACGAAATATGAAGTGCCTTTTGGCACAACCTATGGTCATCATCGGTGGTCATGAGAAGGGAAGGAGTTAGTTCAGATAAGCTCCATTTCGAGGTTTTGGGGATCGCGACTTGGAGAGTCGAGATGCCTCATCTCCAAATTCATGAAATGCGAAATCACGAAAGTGCTTTATGCATAAGCACGTGGCCACATCCATTGGGCACATCAATGGAAGATGGAGGAAGAAGATAGAGGTGCTAAGCTTCACCATAGGGATCCTGAAATGCCAAATTATGAAATGGAGAAACATGCACAAGATTCTTTATTCTTAATCCAACGGTTTAGGTGAAGTTGAACAAGATCGAGGGGCTACTTTTGCACTTCTTGGTGTAACAACTAAAACAAATGATGATCTCTGCCAGAGGACTCGAAGAGGACTGAGTGTGATTGCCAAAGGAGATGAAGAGTCTCTGGGAATCTTCAAGAGGGATGAATATTCTCATGGAGGCGATTGATAGCTGGATGAGAACTGAAGCCTGTAACTGGAACAGAGAAGGTGAGCTCGACTGTCACAGAGAAGACGAAGAGTCTCAACTACCAGAGAGGCTGAGGAATCTCAGCATAACATATAGTGATGCTGAACGAGTGGAAAAACGGCCAGAGAAGCTGAAGAGTCACGATGATGATCAGACAGAGCACTCGAGTTGTGGAGGAGATCGACGCGATGTGAGTATGCAGAGGTATTGCGCGCATTGCATGCACAAGGTGCACAAAAGCTATAAATACAGAGTACAAAGATGAGATGTGGGGGTTGTTGTTGTTGAAGGTGATTCATGCGTGAAGAAGGAGGAGAGTGCAGCAACTGAATTGAACAGAAGAGGATGTGTGCAGGAAGGCAGTGAGGCGGACAGAGCAACGAAATGCAGCAGAATAGTGATGAGTCTGGTAAGCCATTATTTATTTCCCTGCATTATTGTGATCATCATTGAGTGCCTTGTAAATATTTTAAAAGAAGCATAATTGTTTAAGCATGGTGACAACTTATTCACCCCGCCCTCTCAGTTGTCCAACAATTTCTTAGTTAGGCAGAGGAATTGTTAATGTTTATTTAAGTTTCAATTGTTTTTCTTCTTAGATATTTGGTGCAAGGAGTGCACATTGCCCGCAAGGTGTGAAAAGGCTGAGTCGAGTCTAACTCAGAAGCTCATAAGAGATAGCGTGAAACTTTGAAGAGGAAGTGCCAAGAGTGCACAATCACTCATTGGAGAGAAGAGTTTGAGAGAAAACCCATGCAAGGTGTGCATTGGGTCTGCTCCCATTTGGAGGATTGAAGACTCAGTCTAGAGAGAACAAGGAATGTGAGAAAAGTTCCTAAGAAAAGTCTCAAGCTGAACAAGAACTAGAGGTGCACATGAGTGACTTGGAAAAATTTCTAAGTTTGAAGTTGTAAAGTGTTCAGAGGAGTGAAAATGAAGGTGTAGAGGTTCAAATTTCCTCGCTTGGTCAAGCTTAGGAAGGATAGGGAACAAGATAATTTGAAAAAGGAGGAGAGTTATTAGTTTGGAGGATGAGCAGATGAGATTCACTCGTGAAAAAGCCAAGCCTTTCGTAGCCGCTAGATCTAGAAAAGTAGCATGGGAGTTACCACTGGAAGTCCTTTGGACTTCATGAGTTCGATAGATTTCATTCAAGGAGTGCACTAGAATAGGAACCCTCAATGTCCTGAAGTATGAACCTCATATGGAGCGTTGATTTCAATGGACATGTGTCAATGGATCATCGAGTCCGAGAGACTGACACTCCGGGAGATCTGTGGAGTCATGTTTTGAAAATCCCCAAAGTATGGAGCTGGGAAGAAGGTATAAACCATTGATCTGGTGTCGGAATAGGATACATCTGATCATTGGATTCAATATCCGTAAAGAATAGCACATTGGAACATATAACACTGCCGAAGTGTGAGGTCCTGAAGTCTTTCCCCATCATGGATTTCAATAGGTTCTATGGACCGTTGATATTTTTTTTTGTTTGTAACTCCGCCACTTCGGCGTTCAAGAGGAACGTGGTAAACATTTGTTGAGACTCTCGAAGACCGGGAGCTCCGAAGTCCTGAATTTTTTAGAGACTTGAGATTTAGCCCACTATTAGGCCCACAGTAACTTGTAAGACTTTGATGGAGCTTGGGAACTCCCATAATTTGGATTATCACACACGAAGAAAGGTATAGGACCTATGAGAATTTTTTTGAGGGCTCAAAAGGATCCCGCGAGATGATCCATCTCCTAATTTAAATGATCCTAGACAGGGAGGTCGTGCAGACCCCAGGGAGTGGGTGGGGGTTTAATTCAAAGGGGGTCTCATCACGAGCCATCCTTCTCATTTCCACTAGGTGTTTGTGGGTGACACTACTATTATGTAGACATCACACCATGGAAATGACCTTCAACCTTTCCTTAAATTTATTAAATGGAAAAATAATGGGCTTGGAAAAAGTGCATTGCAGAAGAAGGTGCCACACACGCTCTACAAATTCACCCATGAATGAGACACTACGAACTCTTATATGTCATGAGCCTTATTCCCATTGAGTCTTGACCATAACCACTTCATCCAATTTACATGGCTTAGAGAGGGATCTCTTGGAAACTCTCCTTGACCTAGGACAAGATATAACCAATAGGACACCTCGTCAACCCTCCCATATTCAATCTTGACAAGTCACATAATGTCTTTGAGCATTTAATTGTTTTACATAGTGATATTTGATGCACATGATTATGTGTCTCATTTATTGACTGGATTCAATTATCATGATGTTATGACTTGATATCCTTGGAGGGCATGTTTATTTTTCTTTGCATGACCTAGTTGGTGGAAAGTTTTGGAAGAACAAGCCTAAATTGGGCTTCCATGGGGCTTGAAGCCCATAGGTGGATTCCAAAGGCCCACATGTAGGATGAAAGATATCAAAATTTGAAGGCCTAGAAGATGACTTGGATGAAGTAACTTATCCCCCACATTCCAAACATTTTTCCTAAGAGAGGAAAAATGTCACTTCTAGAGGCATGACATCACCTAGGGGGGTTAGGGTTTGGTGGTGAGTTGAAATCCATTGGAAAAAGGACATTTTTGAGGGGCTTGAGACTTGATCATGAAGGAATTTGTTGGGATTCTTTACATGTGTCTTTAGGAATCTTTTCTACTCTCCTCTATCACCAACAACCTCCTCTTAGTGCCAAAACGTCCCCTAAAGGGGTGACATCCATATGAATAGGGGTTTTTCTTTGTGCAAAAGTGAAATTAAAATGAATTGTTTAATATTACTTTGTAAAATGTTAAAGATTAGGGTTTTTTACCCCTAGAATTGTGGTTTACCCTTACTTATGTGGACAAACTATCTTAGTAACATTTTGTATAAATAAGAGATCATAAGATCTCATTTTGTCATATCTCTCCATTGTGAGAGGCTCTTGGACTAAAATTTTCTCTCTCTTTTGATAGTTCTCTCTCTTCTTCTTTTTTTACGGCTATGTCATGGATTATTGGTTGATGGAAGTGATTCTATAGCCTTGGAAGTCTTTTCTCTAGATTTTATGGTGGGTTGTATTAGCCTTTTTTCCTTGAATTGGTAAGGTTTCTATATTGTTTCTATCATTTATTTTTCAAGTCAAGGTTATTTGCTAGAGCTAGGTGGGAAGTGTAAGGGAATACACCCCCACCTTAGCCTCCATAATTTTATGCTTACATGCTATTGGTTTAACAAGGGTTTGCTAAAATAAGTATATGGGCATACACCCTCTTAGCCTAAACTCTAGCTAGAGATACTTGCCTTGGGGAGTAAGAGGATTTACACCCCCAAGGAGGTAGTACCTCTAGATATTTCTTTGCTTGACTCTATTAACCCATTTTTTAAAGGTACTATTCATTTACTTATTGCATTGGAGAAATAAATTGTTGCCTTGGTAAACATACAAATTTCAAGTTTTAAAGTTGTCTCTTTTGGATAGTGATCTTGATGCCTTGGAGATTCTTACTCCCTTAGGGCGTTCCATTTGAACCACAATTTCTTGATGCTACGGTAAAACTAACCTACAACCATCGGGGATTCTCTAACCCTAGCCTACCAACCCATTTAATTCCAAAACTAACCCTAGACTAGGCCTAAAAATATTCCCTCGCCCACTACTAACCTAGGCACACCTTTTGAGATAATTACAAGTGTTTTTCGTTGGATAAATTTTTTGATATAGGGATTGGTTTTATAAATCCACAAGGGTGATAACTTCACTACAATAACCCTAATATAAAGTCATTCTTAACTTGTTCTTTCACCACCAAAACTTGCTAAGAGTTTGCTAACTTGTTGTACTAGGTTTAAGGCATGCTTTGGGTGTCTTGTTTGAGGATTTTGGTGGCTGATTTGCCTGCTGTCATAAAAATATTGCTACAAACATAAGGTTGAAAAAAATACTTCTACATACAATATTTATGACAACCACATCTGATTTCTAAAGTCTCAGGCTATAAATTGAGAAGTTTCTCTAGTCATTATCTACTTGTTTCAAACATATCTCACTTGACTTTAAGAAATATTTTAAGAAGTTATAATACTTCTTCTTTGCTGATATATACGGTTAAATATTGATGCAAATTAAGGAAATAAAGTTTAACTTGCTGATCCAACTAACATACATCATTGCAAAGTGGTTCTTCTTGTGTCTCGGGTAGGTACCAACATCTCGACAATTTACCAATGTCTTTGGCAACCTTTAAACCACTTGAGACTCATATTTTCTTTCCATTTTCTGTCTATATCTTTTACCTTAGGGACCTATTTCTTTCCTTTCCCTTTTTCGCATCCCTTTTCCCCCTAAGGTCACTGGGATTGCCTTCATAGAGTGACCTAGTCACCATTGAAGTGTTGGACCTACATCGAGGTGACATTTGGTGTAGTGTTCCTTAGTTTTCATCATTTCGGTGGTTGGGTCGGGCTTTGACCAACCTACAACTTGTGAGATAACACTCCACATGGAAAATTCCTAATTTTCACACCATGGGATAAATCATTAAAATGTTTGATGATAGGTGGGGAAGTTTAAAATAAATAATTAATGCTCGTGAATGATTTAATTAAATTGTAAAAATAATTAATACTTGGAATGAGTATGAGAAACTCATGTATTAGTCATCCAACTTGGAAAAAAAGAGAGGAATACTTGGAGTAAGATGAAATCTCATGTATTATTTGTAAAAATGGGAAATAAGTTTTATGTGAGAATCCAACTCACAAATTAGTTTCCTAATTTTAAGGGGAAATTAGTTTCCTAACTTTAAGGGGAAATTAGTTTCCTAGTCTTAAGGAGGAAGTGAAGGGTGTCATGAGTTGGTTTGGACTCTTCCTCATTTTATTACAAGAGGTTTCCTTGTCTCAAGGAGGAAGTTAAGGGTCTCATGAGTTGGTTGAGATGATTTTTGAATTTTGTCCTTGAGTGGTCATGATATCCTAAATTTGTGGATCTTGTCTCCTTGGATTATGGAGACTAAGGAAACTATTTAAACTCCTTTGGGGGTGTTATCGGACTAATCGGTAGGTGCATACACTAACATATATCCCTAGATCCACCTGGATCTAGAACAAAACAGGACAGGACATGACTCTTTCCCTAAGTTTTGACCATTGAATAAGCTAGTAGGAATGAACAAGTAACATACCTTAGTATTGCTTCCTAGGGTCTCTGTTGCTCTCGCTTCGCTCTGGTGCTCTCGTGAGGTCAAGACCAAGACAACACAAACCAACCAAAGTGAAGATAGCAAAATATATTGAACTGTCAACTTATGTGTATGATCAAGGAATTACACAATAAAGTGAGAATAACTTTATGGGAAAGGGACATGCCACTGTATCATATTAATTGAAAGTAAAGATTACAACCTGATCGCCTTGATGTCACAAGATTACTTTCAATGGATCTTGGCTCCAACACACACACTTTCTCAATCCTTGTATGAAGAAGATCAAAATCTCTTGATAGACTTTGCTAGAGTCTCCAAGCTACTGTTCAAGCTAAGTCCTTCACACAATTCTTTCACCAATTCTCCAATGAATATTGCTTAACCTTTTCCATGAGAATTCCCTCAATATATAGGAGAGAATGAAATGGTTACTTAGATAAGAATGATCCCACAATATTAGGGAATCAAGTACAAGGATAACCATTCGAATGCCAACCCATTCTTCTAGAAGATTCCCTTCTAGAAACATCGAGAATTCATCTTTTTCCATGCTTTAGGACAAGTTCACACCCTAGCTATTCAACACAGTGCGAGAAGTTCACACCATGGCTTAAGGCAGCCTGTGAGAATGGGTCATTCTCGTACCCTAATACATTAGTAGCCTGTGAACCTTCTTCAAAAGTGAGTTTTCTAGGAAGAGATGAAAGTAACTTTTCTCAGGAGAAAGTTATTATGAAGAGCCTGAGTACACCATCATTAATACACCATCATGATGACAAAAATCATGGGTAACAAAATTCCCCCCAAAGTATGAGGTTGGAATCGGTGACAGTCGAAAGACTTTGTAAGCTACATGTGTGTGTCGGAAACCAGGAGCACACCTAATTGGAAACCTGCGAACAACCAAGCATCTGCAGAATATCATATATATTAATTCTGAGGTAGGCATTCCCATACTCAGATCACAGACTGATGACATTGTAGACATGGGTCATGGCCACCAATCATACACTGTGGATCCATGCCATCAAAATATAACATAGCCACCAGGAATACACTGTGGATCTATGCAATAAATTTCAAATTAAGACGACATAGCCATGAGACATACACAGTGGATATATGTGTCGCAAATTATACAGACTCCATTGCAACATGGAAAAAAGGATGATATCCAGGGTCTTCAATATCGTCGCCCAAAAGTACGAATCTAACCATGTGATTACATGTGTCGAAGTTGAACATGGCAGAAACCATTTGATTACCGATCATTGATGAAACCGTTAACAAGTGCGAGGAAAATCACCATTGATGTCAATGACTCCCAAGGTACTCTAGTACAATCCATCGAGTGTGAATGAGTGAGTTGAAGTCGAACAGCCAGTGGAATCTTTCGATCAGGGGTCAATGATGTAAACCCATTGTCGAAAGCGAGGAAACCTGCCATTGAGGCATGCAAGCCCCAAGGTACCAAAGAATTTCTAAGTCTTGATTCTGGATAATGAGCTGAAGTCGACGGAACAAAACTCGTCACATGAGGGACTTGATGTATCCCCCATCAATGACACGAAATGAGTAACAGATTTTGAAGGTGAAATAGAGTATGATGCAAATTGAACTGGACACAGGGAAGGCCGACACAGAGAGAATGGACAACTGCAGATGGCCGACTTAATAGAGGTTTCAGATGGACTTCTCTTGAACATACGAATGACACGACCAATGATTTGGCAGCATTGACTCAAAGATGACACAGGGAATGACCTTGTAGCAAATTGAATGAGAGAAAAATGGATTTCCAAAACCGGCTTCAAATATAATGAATAGGGGGTGTCATGTTCAAGAGAGACACTTACTACCAATCAATACGAAGATGAAAACATATCCCTTTCCCAAATTTTCCCCCACCATTTTTGGCGAGTACCTCTTTATTTTTATGCAAGCTTGAGGAGGATAACATATGCTTGTTGATATAAGCTTATCCTTCGGATAAGTCATTCGGAGTATGTTTAATGAACCCTAAGAAGGAGTAGTTCAGTCCCATTACGTGTCTGTCGATGTTTGTTTAACGAGTCCAAAGATAGAAAACTCGAAGGTTTTTCATGATTATAGATTTTGGAAAAACACTTAAAAGAGAACTCTCTCAGTTCCTTTTTTGTAAAAATAGTCCAATGAGACCGAAAAAGAGATAAATTATTGCTCACCAGACACTTTCTTCAGATACTTTATCGAGCGTGAAAATAGCAAGGTCGCTTGACTATCTTTTCATGTTTAGAGAGTCTAAAAAGAGCTTAAATAAGACTCCAGGAGGGTTCCTTTTTTGTATAACCTTGTTGAGCCCGAAAAAAGTGATAAAAGTATGCTCGATCGCGTTCTCATGTATTTTCGAGCGCGAGAATGGAAAAAAACCACGCTCGAGGTTTTATACAAAAACCATAAAAAACAATCAAAACACGCGATGGAAAAAAGAAAATATATGTCCGCATTCCGGTACATGACCATTAAAGTCGTTACAACTACAAAAGTTACACTCAAAAGGGCATTAGGGATTAGGGTTTAATAAACAAATAATTATTAAAAAACCGAATAACATGGTAAAAGTAAATAAAAAGAAGTAAAACTCTTTTTACCATATCATTTTCACTTTTCCACTATTTGAGCTCAAAAACCCCTCTTTTACCCTCGAAGTTCAGCATTAGATTACGGGAGTTATGAGCGTCCATTCAGCGACAGTGAGGTAGGCTCTTTGTCTTCTACTCTTTCATGGTTTAATTTTGCATTTTTATTGGTTAAAATTCATTTTTTAGTTGATTTTATGAGCCCTACTTGCACTCATCCATTCTCGCAGGTGGGTTACATGGGACTTGTGAGAATGGGTGATTCTCACAGGTGAGCCCACATAAGCCTGCGAGGTTCTCTCACTGTGCCCAAAGGGCACCTACAAGAACCGCAAAGCATAATTTTTTTTTAAGATTTTGCCCAATAAAAAGGAACCAATTCATGAATAGAGTTGCTAATCTTCTTTTTGTGCTTCTTATGCAGGTAATTGGCCATCAAAATGGTTCTTGAATGGAGCGAAAGGGAGCATGAAGAAGACAATGCTATTTCCAGAAATCATCCACCCACTATTGCTACTTTGAGAAACTGTGGCCTTCTGAAGTACTTTTGTATCCTAGGCATGAGGGCCCAAGTCAGGTTATTAGAGTGACTTGCACGTATGTGGGATCCCGATCAGCAGGTATTTCATGTGGGGGTCCACACACTGTCCTTAGATATTGAGGACATTTACTTCTTGACTGGACTGTCACGGTGGGGGTACCATGTGAGCCTGACTGGTGGAAGAGGTGGTGGGCTACCCATGAGTGAGTATTGCCGCTTACACTGTGTTCCCGAGGCAGAGAGGAAGAAATGAAAAGTAACTATTTGGGGGGTACGGGATTTGACCCTCGTACTATCTTATTCACCATAGATTGGATGGCTGGGAGTTCTGCTCCTCACATGGTGCTACAAAGTTACTTCCAGTATGCCATCAAGTGTACTGAACCTTGGGTTTTCAACTGGGCAGATGCTGTGCTTCGTAGTATAAAAAGACAGTTGACCAAATGCAGATGAGGTGACTTGAAGCAATTCAGGTATGTATATTTGTTAGTGTCCTTTTTACTTGAGAGGGTTCCATTACTGAGACTGCAGGTTGAGTGGAATTTACCGGTTCCCAGGGATCCAAGAATGATGAGATGGTGTCGGCTCATGGCCCGACACATAGATGGACCGATCATCAAGTATGATGATACCTTCTTTGACTGGCTTCAACCACAAATGTTGATGGTTGATGAATATGCTTATGCCGGGTTGGATTTTTGAGGATATCCGGATTTATTGCTACCAGAGGATGCTCAGTGGGGGGAACTTGGTAAGAAGTACACACATTTTTTCCTTTTAAATATTTTTGTGAATTTTTATCATATTCAAATGTTTCTTTTTTATATGTTCATCCAAAGAATAAATATCAAATCGTTGTTGATGACATAGATGTTGGACCTTACTGACCTCCTGGTACTTCTCCCATTCAGCGACGAGGAGAGGTGGTGCCAGTGCCACAATATGCCGAGGATTATCAAGTAGTGGAACAAAACCTAGAGGGCTTGACCGTAGATATTCCAGACATGTCTCTTGAAGCGGTTCCACGACGCGATCAACGTCATACAGTAGGAGTGTCAGGGTCCATGAGTCGACTGCTCCATAGAGTTGCCCGGGTATTCGTGTGTTACCATGAACATCATCCATGACATCACTTTGTAGAATCTATGAGCTTCAGATTTTGACATTTTGGTCTTCGGACAAATTTTTTTGTAAAAAACTCTTTTGATCGTTATATATACAGACAACTTCTACCGGTTTATCATGTATTGTGTGAAAAATGATGTGATTGATTTATAAATGATCCAAATGTCTGTCTAATACATAGCTAGCCAATGCATCTGTTAATGTATTTAGACATCTAGGAATATGTTGATATTCAATGTAATCAAAATAATGTTCCAAGAGGCGAATTCACAAATACACCCGTAACAAAGTAGGACTTCGAATAGTGTAGACATTACTTAACTGATCCAGGTGGATATTAGTGGCCACCCACCTATTCCACTTGGACCCTCACCATTTCTTCTTTCATTTTTTTAGTTTTCGCACAATTTACTATTTTTAACAGTTTTTTCGGGTCCTGAACTTCCGGGGCCATTTTGAGGCCCTAAATGATGTTTTTTTTGGGTATGTTGCTATCAAAAGATAGATTCTAACGATGATATTTTGTCTCTAGCGTTGTAGGCCTCAGATATATCTTTCCAACGAGCTATCATACGCCTAAAATGGAGATCGTATGCAAAAGTTACGACCTCGGGAAGTTGATGCACCAACTTACCCAAACGGGGCCCACATGACTTTTGGCGCTTCATCTCCGAGGGTTAGGTTTTTGGATGTCTAGGACTTTTGGCATTCCCTTTTATTGTAAAAGGGGCCTTCAGAGCCTCATTTTAATCATCTTCTCATGGATGCGAGTAGCGTCCACATCTCTTCTCAGAGATAAGCTACCAACGCCCTAGCTAGTTTATTTCCATTCTGTTTGTAAGCATATTTCAGTCATTTTGTTATTAATGAAATGAAGTCTTATTTCCACTGTATCTCTGTGTTTATGTGTATTTCTGCATTTCATTTTGTTCCTACATAAATTTGGATCAGTGGTATCAGAGCAGTCTGCTCATTCTCGATCCTTCTTTGCATGTCCCCAACGAGATCGGGGTATAAGGAGTTGGGGCTCGATCTGGTTGAACCTTTGCAAGATCAGCCTCGCAAACCCTGACGACCACCCATGGGGGAAGAAAAGAAATATGAGGGAGTAGGAGATCCTATCAAATTGTTGCTCAAGGAGGCCCTCGATAAACAAAGGAATGCGATGATGGACAAATTTGCCCAGATTCTTCAACGGATTTCGACTGGCGGTGCATCGACATCCAGAAGACACTCTTGAGGTGCCACTCCTTTAAAGGTACAAGTAAACTTTGACATTCCCATAGTTGATGGCCAAATAGATGCAGCTTCCGTAGATAGATGGTTGAATCTGTTAGAAGGATATTTCTTGGTTCATGACTTTTCCGACCGAGAAAAGATTATTTTCGCACTCCTCAAAGCCTCCCCCCATGTCAAGGACTGGTGGGAAACCTACTCGGAGCAAGAGGGCGAGGGAGAACCCTCTTTGTTCTCGGCTGCACCCACTTGGAATTCTTTCCAAGATGCCATCAAGGAACAATATTATCCTGTGGGGAGCTATGAGGACAAATACATACAATGGACTACATTGCGACAACAAAGGGACCAAGATGTGCATGAGATGACGAATCTGTTTCATACCGTACGCACAAAGTTGGGTATCAAAGATTCAGAGAAACATTTGGTGTTAAAGTACCACAGTTGTCTACACATATACATTTAGGAGGAAATGGAGTTCCTTGACATCTCCTCACTTGGTGTGGCATACCGATATGATGCCAAGATTGAGCAGAAGTTCAAACAGAAGAAGCAAGACTTTGGGTCTGCAAATCAGAAGCACGGGAAAGGTACTCCCAAACCACAAAACAAAGGACCAAGCCAAGGTGGGGCATCCCAGGACAACCCTCCAAAGACACAAGCAAAGAACAACACCACGAAGCCAAAAAAAAACAAGGGGAAGTGGTGTGAGTTCCATAAGAGCTCCACTCACAACACAAGTGAGTGTCAGGCCAAGCAGTCACTGGTAGCTGAGTTGAAGGCTTATGAATCGGATGCATGCTCTGACTCTGAATTAGAACCCGACAAGGGGAATGACAGGGGGAAGCATATTATCGATGCGAAGCCCAACACCACCATTGCCACCACGAATAT